>JAQFXU010000338.1:0-59985 GCA_034693705.1 Spatulosminthurus flaviceps | reverse complement strand
TTATGGGAAAATCAAAATTATAGCCCCTTTTGCACTTTAGCCGACGATATGCATGCATGCAAGAAAGAAAATAAAGTTTGAGTGCATGTAATGGATATGTACTTGCAGTGCAGCATTTCCTTGCCTGCCAAATATACTTTTACCCACACACGGAAATAATTTTGAATGCCATGCTACGTAATGACTGATGCGACAGTTTCTCATATATATGTGTCAGCATTCATATTAATGGAAAATAGTGGAAACCAGTGATGTGAGTTTTATATATAGATATTGGTGCATATATAGTTAAGTTCGATGGAATGATATGATAAGTGGTTCGAGTTATCAACTAATTATTTCTACAGCGATGGGTTTTCATGCACTTAATACAAAAATGAGGCAAAACGGAATGAAAGGGCTGTGAAGTAAAATCAGTAGGATGTATTATTTTTCCATAGAATTTCATAGTTATCTACCGAAACCATCAAAACATCCCTTTTTACAAACTCGTACCACGAGATATGGTTGTAGTATTTTGTTCAAGGATTCACTCATAAAGATCGTCATGAGATAAGGAAAATCAGGAACTATACTATAATTATTATAGCTTTATTTATTTAAAATTTTATCAGGAACGTGGTGGTTATCCAGATATACTAGGAGAGAGGAAAAGTATGCACTGGTATGTAGGGCAGTGTGGCAGGGAAGTGAATGTTTTAGCCTATAATATATCTGACGTATTGTATGAATAAATAAGATATAAACCATAAACCTGGTATGACCTTATCTTGAAAGATTTGAATTTCTACATGTTTCGGAGGATCATGTAATTCTTTGAAGTTGTTGCGTGCGTTTTAACTACTCTCTTGTACTGATATATTTGCCCCATTGACGTGCTGTATCGCTTTATGGTCAGTCTTGTCAAGATTTTAGGATTGATGGCCCTATTCAGTTATTGTTAAGCAATAAGTGCTGCATGCAACTTCGTCTCAAAAAATAATAATCAGCATCTTTCTTTGGTCAGTCACAGCATGAATTGTTTTATCATCAACTACCGTTGTGGTTGGACCCTGCTTGTGGAGGTCCTCGAATGTATCAAAAATAATTTTTGTAGAATTTACAACGTGTGCTCTCGTGCTCAGCGATGTATTTGTACGAGCGGATGCGTATTTGCTAATCTTTCTCAATATTATTTGAATTTATATAATGCGATGATGAGGTTGAAAAAAATGAGAAGGATAAGGTCGTAACGTTAAAAATAATCACGCAATGAATTCATCGTAGGATTCTTCCGCATTGATTATTGGTGAATGTGTAAACTTTGTTTAAATCATGGCTTTATTGGCTTTATGAGGTATTGGCAGACATAAGGACATGCCTACATACATACTAACGTCGACTGGAGGTTCATTCATGTATTTGTTTATTAGAGTGCTGTCTCCACACGAGAGAATGAATGAACAGCTGGACATGCTTTTCGAACATTTAGAATGGCTGTGTGTAATGTTGTTGAGTAATAGTAAAGGTGTTGACCCTGATGGAAAAGTTTGGGTAGTACTTAAATGTGGGTTTTACATAGCTCTGGAAGAGTTCTGGGCATTTTGTGCGTCGCAGACGTTCCATGCAGATTCTGATTAATTTGTAATCCGTAATAATAACTTGAAGCCTCCACATACGTTTATAAATGCAATGAGTGGCATATATATGAATTCATACATACAAGGAACACTTCGTCTATCTCACAATCAGTATCGTCTAAAATAACGGTTAGTACTTACTTGCAACGTTAACAAGAAACCCTACTTGTTTCCTGATTATGATACAATGGCACCGTGTTGTTAAGTTTAAGTTATTTAAGTAGCCAATCTCTCCGTCTCTCCGAGAAAGAAATGTACGAGCTTACTGCCTCACTGGAGTTGGTTATGGATAATTATTTACAAAATTAATAAATGTATTAATGTATAATGTTGGTTTTTGCAGTTGTTAGAACTCCTTTCATAAATAAATATGTGAATATTGGCCCAGTGGTTGGAGGGGAAGAGTGTAAGATATGGACATTAGCTATGAATGAAAAATCGAACAAAACACCTCTAGTTTTACTTCACGGTCTGGGGTCGGGAGTGGCTTTATGGTCCTTAAATTTTGACAGCTTCGCTAAAGCTAGACCGGTCTACGCATTCGATTTCTTAGGTAAGAGGATTTATTCAGCAATAATATGTATGATGAATGTGTAGCCGTTTAGAATATGTTAGTTTGAATCCATTGTATTTTTAATTTAAATTCTTAATGTGGTAGCGTAGATCAAGCCTAGATGTAAGTCTGTTAATATTCATGGTTTAAATCAAATAATTTTCTTTTATTGCAGGATTTGGAAGAAGCTCTCGCCCTAATTTTAGCTCGGATGCATTGGAAGCGGAGCGGGAATTAGTAGCTTCCATTGAAGAATGGAGGAAGGAAATGAAAATAGACAATTTTGTGCTCCTTGGACACAGTATGGGTGGATTTTTAGCTACCTCGTATGCTATCCGGTATCCAGACAGGTATGTGAAATTATGCCCCTGATCTTATTTACTATTAGAAGCACTGTACGTTCCCTGTTTTTCGCTTACACCCCCTGTTGGATTGAATTTGCATTTTGCTCATGTAAGTCCAAACTTATTGAGCTGAAATGTAGCTGGATTTTCCAGTTCCAATTATTGGAACTAACTTCGTTCACATTATTTGTCTTGTGATCCTATTTGAGCAGTTTTGAACCCTCGATTTCTAACTTACAATGAGTTTAGACGAAATTACGATGAAGACAGAGTTCAAAGTAGTTGTAGAATTAAAGAAAGTATCTTGTTTGGAAGTAGATTCGTAAACAGAGCGCCGCGTAGTGTGTAGCTACTGTTTTTCCAATGTGTTATTATTTTTATTTGTGAATGTCAGTTGTTCTAGCGACATTTTGTGTTCGTTTAATTTCTCCGAAGATTTTTGAATGAATAGGGTAGCCTCACACCCTTGAGCTCCATTTAGATAACTCTGTTCTGTATAAAAGCTTAGGAGCTCATTCGCTAAGTTGTTATGAGTTTGTTGATGTCTCTAGGACTGTAACGGAAGGAGATGAGATTGAATTGTAAATGTGGGATTAAGTATCGACGTGTTCTTTGTGTCGTCTAGGGTTTCTCATCTAATTTTGGCGGACCCATGGGGGTTTCCAGAAAAGCCAGCTGATTTGAGTCAGCGTTATCCTATACCTTTATGGGTCAAAGCAATTGCTTATGTCTTGCAACCTTTGAATCCTCTGTGGGGCATTAGAGTTGCAGGACCAATGGGTAAGTTGCATTTTCATGCATCATTTGTAGGTCGACGGTTCTCTTGAAGTCCAATATATATACAGTTCTATACATATATATACATGTACGGATGCTTATTTATTCATATATTTGGACCGCTGCTTTCAAGATTCTGTCATTAATTGATATTTTTGATATTGAATTTCCGTAGGACCCAAGTTGATCGAAAAAGTGAGACCCGATCTTGTCAATAAATTTTCTTCCTTAACCGAGAACGAAGATGTTAAAATTGCTGATTATATTTTTCATTGCAACGCGCAGAACCCTACGTAAGTTAATTTGCAAAAATCTAAACTAAGGGTTTTATTTCTGTTGTTATAATTACTGTCGTCGTTATTTGTTGAGCAAAGTTTAAAGGGAAAATTATTTGTCATTAGGGGAGAAGCAGCTTTCCATTCCATGATGTCTTCATTTGGCTGGGCTAAATTTCCTATGAGTAAACGTATTCCTGAGTTACGAAAAGATATAGGTCTCACAATGATTTACGGCTCGCGTTCATGGGTGGATCATTCTCCTGGAAATATTATACAACAGATGAGAACTGGATCGTACGTAAATGTTCAGGTATAACTATTTTTATTCTATTAATATCATATTGAATTTTTGCCAGTTTTGTTGTAATTTTGTTGTAAATACTAAGGATTGTATTATTATTGATATTTATTTAGATCATTCAAGGAGCTGGTCACCATGTGTATGCTGACAAGAAGGATCAGTTTAATGAAATTGTTCTAAAAGCTTGCGAAAAAGCGGACGAGGACATGCAAATCAAAGCTCAAGAAATAAAATCTAAACCGAATGTTGAAAATGAAGAAGTAATTCAACCAGCAGCGGTTTCCAATCTCACACCTAAGCCTAAAGATTCAACAAATGAAACAAGCAAATCAAAGCATTTGACCAGTGAAATCAAGCAAGTAACACAAGATTGAGAAATATTATAGTTTAGGTTGATATAAAATGATGAAAAGTGTGTATATGATAATTTCTTCCCTCCTTGAGCACTAAATTAAAATTTAAAAGCGGTTCGAATTCAGTAGCAGTAATATATGATGTATTAACTTTTGATCGCAAAGTTTAAAATTATGTTAATCAGCCAGTTTTAATAGCATATATACTTAAGTATTACGAAGGGGTATATTGTACACTATTACATCGTTACTTTTATGGTTTTATGTATGGAGAATTCGAGTCATGGCGTTTTATTTTTTGTTCAGTTTAGCAAAAGAACTGCGATTCTTGTAACGTTTGAATTGTTGTAAACGACAGCGCACTGTTAATTTTAAAGTCATTTTAGTTGTTATCAGTCACAATGAAATAAGTTATTACGTTTAAGGAGAATATGAAATGAAGTTATCCTGGAATGGATTCGTTTATTTACAAAGTATTTGTTCGATTCTCGTGCTTATTTGCTAATTAGTAATTAGTTCAAGATCCAGAATAATGAACAGTGAAAAATATTTCTGCCGGACGCGTTTAACAATTAATTAAAAATCTTCTGCCGCTTTGCACTGTGGTAGTGGTATAAGTATTGAATGTATTATACAATAAGAATTAAGTTAGTAAGTTGTCACGTCGCATTAGGATGTGTGTGTATTCATCGAATTCCCATTCATTTTTACGGTAAATATGGGCACGCGGTACACCTTAACTCGTTTTCAGGTAGCGATAAATAATTGCTAAATATTTTCCTCTTGTTGTAAATTTCCCCAAGAAATTGTGGAAAGCAATCTTCTCTTCGCGCAAATAGAAGTTAATAGGTTAATATTTTCTGCAACCTATCTTGTTACTCGTCAATTTAAGCAGTGTGAAAACGAAAGGCTCGGTATTTTTCCATTAAAAACATACTCATCTATATTATCTGGTTATTATTAACCTTCATGACTTGCCTCTTAGACTAGATGTTTGTAAGCAAAACTCCCTTCAGATTTTGATTTTAGCTGTAGATCATTTACCTGTTGATAAATTTTTTCCGGGGCACAAAATTATTGAGGATTAAAGGTTCATAGAAATTTTACTTTTGACTTCTAGTTTTTGACGTCTTTTTTCATTTTCCGAACTACAGGCCTGTTTACGTTGAACCTGTTACTAGCCTAAGGGCTCCTTTGCTTTAAGTTTTTGGTTCTTTATTTGAATGTTGTGTTGTAGTGGCGTACAAATGAGTACAATAGTTACGTTATAATTTGGTCGTAGATGTATTTCTGTCAACAGAAAAATATTTTCGGTTATAGCTGCTGTTGAAAAGTACATTGTGATGCTCCTACGTTAAGGTTCTTAGTTGATAAGCAAAATAAAAGTCCTGTTTTAAATCCATTTTTCATATTTTATTTGTCATTTCAAATTCAGGGATGACCGTTCACAATCAAATAGAAAAGACAACATTTCTACCGCAGCTTATCACTACTTACTTTGTAATGTGTTAATTTATGCTATAAAATTTGTGGCCTATGCACCATCACTGGCTCTTTCTCACTTCTGAACTTCCACCGTCAGCAGTTTGGACTTCATGAGTTAAGAAATATGTGTGTACTAAAAAATTCTACACGATTTTGCTGCTATAGAGGACAGGCGATTTCAATAACCTCCTCTAAATCCATACGTTGACGTTGGAACATTCGAAGTTCGCATGCGAAACTGATAGAACACAGCAATTTGTCAAAGCGATACAGCGTTAATTGTCTTACAAAACTTTAACCAGAGTTTCAATGAAATCACAATGCAAAAACCTTTTAAAGAGAAGCACTATAACTTTCTCTTTTTAGCTCATGGCAATTTCGAACATTAACATTTTTACTCGTATTTCCTTCTTCATTAAATTATGTACCTATGATTCTCATACCACACATATCTCCTAATTCAGTAGACTAAGTAACACTTTTATTTACTTGAAACAATTATCATCATACTTACATTATAACAGAATAACATCAACAGGTTAAAACAACACAAACAAGCTGTTGCCTCCTATCGTGTTGCCACAAAAAAACAACATCTAAAACAGCATTTACGTAGACTTAACCGCAACTTCAGCTTTTATCAGACTTACCCTAAAGGTTACAAACAAATTTCTGGGAGAATCATAGGTAATGACTCACAACGAGATACTCTACGAAACTAGCTATATAATTATTTAATACTTAATACAATATAGTCGAACAGATACATAAAATTCATTCATACCAGATTAAATTAAAAAAGTATCATCGGTGTGAAAAATCCTAAGGGATTTTTATGCTTTCGATAATAAATGACCAACATGGTCAAATTAATTGATGCACATTAATTATACAATAAATTCAGCAAAAATAGCATCCTGTTATAAAACAGAATACAATTCAGTACGAATACTCTACACATAACACTTTCATATTAGTACCCAGTCTCCTGGCGTGGGATCAACATGGCATGTAATTTTGAGCGTCACAGAGGTTTTTCTTTACGCAGGAAGCTATACAATTAAAGGGCATTTATAGCTAAAAACTACTGCTGTTGGTACATAAAATATTGAAATATAGTAGTTAGTTGGTCTGTATTCATGGTATCGCTTCACTGGATGGACGATAATAATATGATAATAATAATTATTATTACTGTGTATGTATTAGTAATTACTAAGGAGGTTCAAGATGAACTTGATAGATACTTATATCAGTCGAGATGAGGAAGGACTGCCAAATCACCAAGCATCGGTATATCGAACGTCCACTTCTTTTAAGGCCGGTAATTTCTGCTTCAAATTTGCAAATGTCTGGGCTGACAGGTGCGTACTGTTTAAGTTCAATTTTCGTAGGCTTGTTAAACCTATGGAGGAAAAAAAATCAAGATTTTATTTGCCTTCATTTTTAAAACGTTTCACATATATTTTTAAAGTCACAAATTCATAAACATAAATATCTATATATCGTACATCGATTTTAAACAATTATTACTCCATCTTGCAAAATAAATATTGACAGATAATTTTGTAGAAATGAAAAACCTCTTTTACTTTCCATGATTATGAGCCTCGATTATTACCTAGAAACTTATACCGAGGTCATCCAATCATTTCATGGAAAGGTTGTAATACACGTGAGTTTTCTCTTTAAACATATTCCACCTACTTGAGAATTCTAGATGTGCATTTAGATTCTATCAAATATCATGGATGGAAAACTTTGGGAAAGAAAAGTCCACGTTTCGTAATAACAAATCTCCTTGGCGGAGTAACACAAGCAGAATTTTCACAGTTCCAATTTGTACAATTAGGAACTCATATTATTAATTTTTCAGCTTCAAGTAGTTTGACTCAAGTACAACAAAATATAACTTGGATGTTATTGAAAAAAGGAGACATATTTTATTAAATAAATTCTAATTTTATATTTTCTCCAAGCTATTTTAATACTGAGCTCATTAAAATGGACTTTGATTCCCATTAACTTCACTCCGTTGGGGAAATTTTCCAACGGGTAGAAATATTAGAAATGAAAAAGTAAAAACGAAAGTTGCAAAATAATATACTTCTGCAAAAATGTAAGGACTCATACAACAAAAAAAGTATATCACCGGCTAAATTAAAAAAGGGGCTATCGTAAAGGCTGCGTGCAAAAAAATGGCTGTTCGTTAGTTTTCAAAGCAGCCAATAAGATTTATATACGCGTAACCACCGCACCGGTGTATAGCAGCTGGAGAGGAAATAGCCCCTTTTTGATTTACAAGTTAAATCCGATTTACTTAAAAATCATTAAGCCTACTATACACCCTCTTCGCAATTTTGGATATTACTACTTTTTTAATTTAAACGATCTACTTCATTGAAGATTGAAGCTACTGGAGAGAATCTGGAGAAACTCTTATGAATGATGTGCACAAGTAAAGTTGGAATTTTATCAAAACATAATTTAAAAAAATTAAATTGTACATGTAGATAATATATAGAAAAGTGCTATATAGAGTCACATGTCAACTTACAAGTTAATGAAAGAAGCCCTCTATCAGTCACCGGTGTCTCGCATAAGTTCAAAACTTGTAAATTGGGTAAATGCTCGGAAATTAAGTTGAGACCTGCATCTCCAAACTGCAAGTAAAAAAAATCATTACACATAAATGAATCCAACAGATTGAACTTTATATGAAACATTTTCCTTTCAATACTCGATTACTCTCAATAACTTTTGTACATAATATTATCACTTTTTTCAGGTATATGCATACTTTACATGAAAACTGAAAGGTATAAGCTTGATCAATGTATCAAGTTTTCGGGGACAGGAAGGAGAAAATTCAAGAGAAGGCTTTTGAACGGCGAAATATTCGTAGAATATTCAGAAAAATGCCAAGTATTTTGATAGTTACTAGCGATTACATATGGAACAGCGGAATCCTTCCTTATTACGAAGAGCAAGAGCAGGTGAAAGTATACATATGATGAAAAATCCCAATCCTCAGGAACACCTACCACAATCTCTAACAATAAAGTGTCACTAGCGCAAATCTTAGCAATCCTTAACAACTGGTACTTTAAAACTTTGGTAGCGTGTGTAAACAAAATCAGAGTGACACGATTCAACGGTCAGTATAGAATCACTGAATCACATGACATGACACAGCCTCAGCAGCATTATATGTGCTTTCACAAGTTTAGTAATAATAATTTCTCCTACTCTCTTTAACATAAATGACCAAGCCAATTATTAGAGTCATAATCGTTTTCAGTAACGTCCATCATCTTAGAATTCTTAGTCTCCCCTTCTTCAGCTTCCCAAAACAATAAGGCATTATACATTTTCATACATATATAACCTAATCCTAAAGTTCTCATTTGAAAGAACACAATGGCTTCTACTTGAAATTTTAGTACATATAAAGGGGAATCCAGGGCTGCTCAAAAACCAACACTAAATTTCTCTCCTTGTTTTCTTAAGAACTTCCAACTATTTTCACGATGATATTAAGGTACTTCATTCAGGTGTAAAATGAAAATTTCTTACTTCATTCTACCCTCTCACTACAATAGCAGTAAGTTAAGGGTAATATCACGAGAAAGATTTCATGCATGAAATTAAATCCAAATGTTCCCTTTTAGCACCCTCCAAAACTCCTTCACTCCACTATAAAATAACATAATTTACAAGAAAACTGTGTATAGCTTGAGAACCAACAAGTTGTTCCCATATTTACTTCCCTCTATACATTCTTACTATTAAAAATGTTCTCCTCCGCACAACTCCACTATACTGGAAAGTTGAAAGTTCCAACAAATATAAAGTAGTTTCCATAATATTGCCTCATTTTCATGTACTTTACCCTAACAGTAAGACTAACGTGTATAACGAAACACATAATACAATACATAGAGTGTATAGTAACAAATGCCCCCCCCACCTCTCTCTCTCTCCCAAAAAAAATCAATAGCTTATAATCTCCAAGCCTTCAAGAACAAGTTCCTGAGAAAGTTTCTAAAATTTCCCTTGGCCCATTTCCCAGTATGTATCTAGAAAAAATGATGATGCAAACCTTAGAGATAAAAAGGTATGCCCAGGGTAGATTTCATTAGTTCATCCTATACTAAAATTTCCATTTAAACTGTATTTGCGGGTCATACTATTATTCCAAATTTCTCAAAACCAATTTCTATTAAGGCAAAACTTTAATCCCACTCGTAATTTTAGGACTGAGTTGCGCGGAGCCTTCTTCAACTGTCTAGCGTCCATCTGATTAATTGTCTCATTATTTCCCAGTCTTTCTTCCCTAATGACACACAACATTACCTTAGTTTCTTCTTAAATTAAAATTATTTCTACAAATAATAGACTCACCAGAGCATCATCAGTTGGAAATAATAATAATTACAATAATCGAGGGTGGTCCATCCACTCCATATCAATGGAACGGTCATACGTTTACATAGTCACAGAAGATTCACCATGCATAACATTTGAAAAGTGAAATGAAAAACAAAAACAACTTCACCGGATCATCAATCATCCCACCACCATCACCAACATCATTATCAGAAACGTCTAGGAAAAAAACATGAAAGACTAAAGAAGGAAAAACAGGCATTGCTCACGGCCTACACGTACTTTTCTATAATTTGAATTTATGGGCTAATTAACATACACACACACACATGCTTTCCACACTCAGGAAATGAAAGTAGTAAATTAAACATAATTACCATTAACTCCCATGGTTGTGGTTACGGACCCTGGGAGGAAGAAAAAGCCCTGTAGCTTGGCTCCGTGTATAGACAGGAGCTAGCACTACTACAGGCTAAAGGTCTTATCGTTAACAGTAAATTACTATATGATTATTGTAGGTAAAATTGTGGGGGCTATAAATATGAGAGAGAAGCAAAATTCTAGAAATAACCTCCAACCTTGTACATCAAAGGAGTGAATGCCCCAGAAATTCAATGGGAAATGGTAAGAGCTATGCCTTCCAACCTAATCAAAAACGGCAGACCCAAAAAGGTAATAATATTATCAGTATATAAGTTTTGGAGCAAAAACATCGTGGCTGTAAACTACCCTCCCTCATTGAGTAAGACTGACGTAGAAGTATGACTCAGCCAGAGGGTTACGTGTATTCTATGTATAAGTAGAAAAAGTTAATTCATTTTAAATCAATCATCAATGAGAAAGAGAGGAGAAAGTATATGTACCCAACCATCCCAGAATACATGGCTACTTCCCTCACACACGTGTCATTCTTACTGGTAGATTTCTACTTATGATATTTACAGCTAATGGTCATGATCATCATTTCCCTCAGCCACAGCATATAGGAACTGCGTTTTGGCACAGGAGAAAAATGATGATGAGTTGGATAAAGAGACAATGAAAAATGAAGATAAGTTCAGGTCCCTCCGTCAGCCCTATTCTATAGTAAGGAGTAGCGTTCCCCTATCTTTAGCTTTACTATGTATAACAATACGAGAGAAACCATCTTATATTTAATATAGGACTTTCTCCTTGCATATAAACATACACAACTTTCATCCATCTGCACAAGTAAACCTAAAATATTAATACTTTCTCCTACCCAAGCACATACATTTTTATGTTCATACATAGTAGGTAAAATTATTACTCTGGACAGTACATCAGTTTTTCCAAGCAGCAGTCAAGTTTACTTATATATCATGAGCAACAAGGAAAAATCATTTCTCTTTCCTCTACTACCACTACTGACACTATCGATTTTCCTCCTTTCCTTTCATTACAATTTACAATAATGTCCGAATTTTAAATTAAAGTCCAGTCTACGCATTTACAAAGTCCAGGCTATAAAATCGTGTACCAACAACAGATTTACCAAATTACTAAAGTTCCCGGAGCAAGAACCATATAAACAATAGCGTTGGGGGAGTTTATACTCTTATAATCTAGAAATGATAGAGTAAGTGAATTACATTAGCCAAAAATGACTATTATTCATTTTTTAAGCATAAATCTGACAGTGAATAGATAGATGACGTCAATTTCCCTTGACCTACTTGCTTTCATCTACAGGGAATTTTTGGGACGTTTCTCCAAGTATACACTGTTTAAGTGTTAAATATATCCCTTTGGAAAGACGATAGTTACGTTAGTGATTTTAATTACGAGACGTGTGGGTTGGGTATACGTTATTCTAATTTACAAGAGTTATTGCCCTGCAAGTTAAAAAAAATTAGGAGGAAGAAAGGAAGATTTTAGGTATTTTGATTGAAGGATTTGATCTGACCTATAATAAAGGCCTTGTGTATAGATATACATAGAAGGGAAAGATTAGAGAAAATGTTCTCCTGTACAAGGATTTTAATTATTCCCACCTTGGTCTTTTAAGCAGAGCTTCTAATCGGATAGGATTGAGATACATTTACGGGGGTATGTAATTCCATAGTGGGGGGGCATTGGCTTTCCTTCATATGAATGGGCCTGCATAAGTGAGGACAGTATTAAGGCGATGGATATCTCCGGATGTGAGCTCCTTTTTGACGAAGATGAATTCACACTATAAATCTATTGGCTTCACCTGTCCTCCCTTCCTTCCGCTCTGATCACTTTTGAATTTTGTCATCTCTCCATATATACACATAGTATACACGTCCACATTTACACGCATACTTACACAAGTTTATGTAAGTATAAATACCCACATTACATATATATCTACATCCAGCACGCATATTAGTATATCTAGATGGAACCATATATTAATAGGCATATACTGATACAAGCATAAATCTAGGGGAGCGTATGTTTAGCCAGCGGAAAATACTACTGACATGATAATTCCTCAGGTCTGAGCTTCTCAAGTATAGAACAAGTTACACATATGTTACATATCATATCTACACGTGTGTGTGTGTGAACACACATGTATGCGAGACCATAAGATGAAAATAAATTCCTCTCTTTTTGTCCACAGCAAGGAAAGATTCTCATCTTTTGCCCCACTTCATCTTTTTCTTTCTTTCACTCTTCCCCATTCTCTCTCCTTCTCTCTCCGCTTCCTTTATTCTTACATATTATGTAGTAAGATACTCAGAGGGAAAGTCCTTTATAGGAAGGTTCCTCCTTCATATTACAGATCTTTCTCTACATTTCCTTACGTTACGTTACGCTACGCTGCATTCGTTACGTACGAGTCGAACGTTACGTGTAAGGGAATTCGATTAGCCAAAGCTTTTGAATTCTCTTGAAAACTCGTTTTGTCAAGAATAATAATATAGTTTCCTATTCAGGTAAACCTTTTAGGAAGCACATGCATGGCTACGAAAGATATGCATAACATTCCAATTCCTAAAGCAGTTCCACGTAATTTTCAAAATCACATTCCTCCAAATCACTCTAGACTCTCTCTCTCCCTCTCTCTCTCTCTTACTCGCTACATGGAGAAGTTTCACTTTAATAACGACTTTTCATTTAATTTCGATTCTCTCTCCTCTCTCTCTTCCTCTATCTCTCTGTCTACCTCATACTTAACACATTTTCCCTTAGCACATCTCCCGCAGCAAGGGCACACATATATGTAATGTTACTAAAATAAAAAAAAATGTACTAAAAGAGTTTAATACATACGAGTATATCTTGACGAAGCAGGTATTAAAAAATAAATGATTTAATGCATGAAAAGATATAGGCCTTATACATCAGGTCTTTAGCAATATATGAGAGCATGAGAGAAAGTAAATCTTAGCGTTTCTTTAGTATGCTAATTCCATTTCATCCCTGTACCATGGGCTAAATAAACCAAGCCCGAAAGGAATACCAGCAGTTTGGATTCTGTTGGAAAAAAATTACGTTTAAATGACACTTAATTACGTGTAACTTTTGAATGACGGACGGCTATTTCTCGGCTTCTGACTGAGTGAGCCTAACTTAATTATGCAAATCCGCTTTGTGACAACAATAGACTCCTTTTATTACTTTAACATTATTCTAAAGTTCTGCAGGACTTCACGACTTTTAATACAGGGGATTGAAAATTACTTGCTTCTTTTGTTACACATACACAGAATTTTTACTTAAAGTTATAGTTTTTTAAAACTACAAACGTATCTTCACATGAAGATGATCAATTACCCCAAAAGGAATATTAGGTGGAAAAATACTGTCAAATTGTCTTCGTGAAGTTACAAGAGGTCATGAGTATTTACAGCATCAAGTGTTTTTTATACCCTTACTTTTGTCATGATATAGCAGTTTAAATTGCCGGGAGAGGAGCCATGAGAGAGTCCTCATCCGTTGTGATTCATATTTGAGCATGAATTTTTACTACGATTCTGCTGATGCTTTGGTTTTGATCGAGTTGAAATTAATGTAGTAAAAAATTTGGGGTTAAATGTTCTCTTTTAATTAATTTCTTGACTCCTTAAGATCTTTAGTCATTGTTTTTGACAGACGCAACAAAAATAACGGTTTACAAACTGTGACACTAAAAACCTCGTAGTTAAAAATCGTTATCTTATAATAAATACTGTACACTATCAAATTTTACTTAACATTTTACTTTGCAATTACCACAAGGATTCTCCTGTATCATCCATACCTTTATATAGATTTATGTGTGTGATATAAACAGTAATCAATTATTGTAGCTATAGCTGTTACAGGGAAGTGTACTCAAGCAAAAAGGGCATTTCATTGTTTGACACTGATGAAAAATTTCCAGAGGGAAAGGGAAAGTTGGAGAAAGAGAGAATAGAAAGGTATGGAGTACTGAGTTAGACAGACGAGCAGGGAGAAGAAAAAAGTAAAAATATAGAAAGGACCATAAAAAGAAAAGTGGTTAATCTTACTTGGGTGGACCAAAGGTTCAGATAGCGAAGTGATGGGAGTTTGATTAATTGTTCCGCACAGGCACTGGTCACCTGGGTAAAGGCCAGACTTAGACACTCCAGGTTTCCAAATGAACCGCAGCTGAGGAGCTTGACCAGGTCCGCATCAGTTGCACGGCTTGGTAAAGTTAACTTTCTTGGTCCGCCTTTCTGCTGCTACAATTTCACACATCAACAACCATCCATTACAACCTTACGTAGACATCCATGACGAGCACTTACATATAAAGTAAACAAATTTTTTTGTACCCACAATAAAAATAATAGAATTTTTTTGCACACAGCCCAACATCTTTATTCTTTCTCCACTTCTCTTTTTCAAATCTCATAGTCTATATTCTCACACCTGCAAAGCTGTAAAAAAACTCCCGACTCACAGTTATTTGCTAGCCTATATATACACCAGGAATATTCAATGCGTTACATTTAATTAGCATGTTGATGGCGGAGAAAAAGAAATGCAAAGATCTGGTATTTAGCTCTCAACTTTCTCAAATTTTAAAATCCCACCTTAGCGCTAAGTAAGTTGAAATTCAAAGGATTTTCTTCCCATGAAATCACAGCTATTTCAATGTTTTCCCAAACTCAAGCTATTTCCCCCACAAACACATACATATACTATACATACGGTTTACATTATTTTTCTGGCACCTTCCCATTTCCGAAGGACATTCATTTTAGCCGAGGAAAAACTATTTCCCCCTGAAAAGAAACTACATAAAAAAAGTGTGGGTTCTTCCTTCTATAAATGTAGTGCATATACGTACATATACAAGTCTTTTGGGTTTACAAACATGAGATAACGATGCTCCAGTTTCATGAGTACAATGTGTGAGTTCATTCCTAGGATAAAGTTCTTACTCTACTTTGGTATTTTTCAATAGGAAGCAAAGTCTATAAAATACTCTCCCCCTGTGGAAAGTAAGTTGCTGAGACCTGAAGCTATCAAAGAAATACCGCAAAAGGAGAATTTCGATTACATGTATAAGTTCATTGGATTTCAAATCCCTGGCCTTAGCTCTTTCTATCTTACAAGGCACCACGGGAATCCTCCAGACTTTTCACCTTCTTATCCCTCCTAAGTACGAATATGTTTATGGAGAGAAACCACGGCAACATGGGACTATTCTCATTTGATAGCAAAGAATATATCTACAATGCTACAACTGACAATAAAAGTATTTTCAAGAAAGATGCGTCATGAGAGGGCTAAAAAACTCTTCAACTCCATCATTTACGCATAGCTTATATTTTTCAGCCTTTAAATAGTAATGCATGATGAGTGATTCGTATTTAAAGTAAACCATAACCTCGAGCCTGAATCAATATTCCTGATGAGGTCTATTATTTATTTTTTTCAACCCTAGAATTCCTACAACTCATTATTTTTTTGCAGAGGAAAAAACATCACCTCAATCGCTCATTACAAAAAATTTCCTAAAAGTTCTATACCCATTTTAGAACCTCAATTCCACCTCAAATTACCTCTTCAGCTCAAGTTTGTTTCCTCTGCAAAAACTGTATAGGTTCTTTTTATCTCCACAATGGACTCACTCATAAAAAAATATTCCCAGGAATGGAGGTTCCCTTCGGCTACTTCATCGTTCAAGAGTTACATTTTTTTCTACATAGCCCTTAATGTATCCTCATATTGCGTTATAGAATGGGCAAAGGTTATATAGCCAGAAGGAAAAATCATTTTAAACTAATCGCGGCATGTTAAAATTTCAAGAAGCAAGAGAGACAAATATATTTTCATGGAAGATTCTCAACTAATAGTATTTTTCGTCTTCTCACCCCCTCGTGATTTATTTACTTAAAAGACGATAAAATCTTCATCTAATTTCTAAATTTCTAAAATTTCTAAAAGACATTCTTTACATTAAAATCTTTGCCCTATAATATTTCATCCTAAAACCAAGGTAAGAGAAATGTGTCTAAAAGCAGCATCGTGTTTCCCTCGTCGTACGAAGAGACTGAAAACAGTTCGATTCAATTCACAGCCTTACCAGTTCTTTGAGATGAAGTTGTCGACTGCAGAGAGCAGCATAATTGGCACTTCCGGTAGGAGTACTCTGAAGAGTGGTAGCAATTTGAACACGTTGGTCATCACTTTGAATGATTTGCCATTCCAAGAGGAGGCAAAGAGCGTCCTGGGCAGCAGCATGCTCTCTCAATGCCAACAACAAACAGCTCCCCAGAAGTTTCTCACCCAGTTCCACTAAAAATCGTTTCCTTCGACAACAGCAACTTAACAATCGGCCCAACTGAAATAATTTTCCAATGGTTGTTATTACATAGACGACAAAAGCCTCGTACCATTACCTAATATTAGTCTCCCTGGATTCATCAAGTTCAAATAAATGGCAAGTTTGCTTTTGTTGATATTTTTTTTACTATCCCAAGTCAATTTCTCATCCAGCTCAACTCATTTAACAATTTAGCACTTTCTTCTCCAAACGACCTCATATATTTTTTTATACATATAACATTTTCACAATTCCTTGCAACTCTTAGAAGTGTCAAGGATTATTTTTTTAAAAATCCACTTGAGGACATAAGAGTTGAGCAAAATTTAATCCTTCATTAACCTAGGTCTAGGTCTCCAGGCTCGTTCATTAAACTTTGGCTAAAGGAACCGCGTGTCGAGGGCTCATTTACCCATGGCCCAGTAGTAGTAAAATAAAGAAGCAGGAGGGAAACTGAAGGTAAAAAAAACGTTTCAATACAAAAGGTTCTCACCCCCATGGAAGTACTCATAATAATTACCATGCTTTTTAGAGCAACTTTTGAAACGACCATGTACTAGAAATTGCTCACATTATATGTACAATCACCAGAAATTACAGTTATCGCTGACGATCACGAACTCTCCGACATCAACAACAACACAACACAAGAACAACAAAACTACAGTAGTAGGAGCGATAAGATGTGCAAAGAACACTGCAAAGCATCCTTCACAAGGGTATCGGTAACACAACTTATTCTTGCTCTTCGTTGGTTCGGGACCAGGGAAAAAAATACGCGGCTGCTTTTCACAGTTCATTCTAATACCTACTTTATACCTATACGGTATACTATTATACCAGGGAAAGGTCTAGAAGAATCACAGCAATATAAATGAGTTAAACTTTCTTCATTATTCTAGCTCTCGAGGTCTAGTGTAAGTAGGCATATATGCGTATATATACATTGTACATGAACCGGTATCAAACACTATATTCGAGACTAAATATCCCAAGTTCCAGGAAGAGAGCGAAAGAAAGGGAAAGAGAGGAACGAAAACTGAAGCTTCCCAATTCTTCAAAAGTATATCTATGTAGCCTTCCTTTGTGTAAAAATTACTTCATAAAAACTAAGTGGAGCATAAGTAAAAGGGAAGAATTTCCTTGTGGCATTTAAGAAGCGATTTTCGATTTCCTAAGTGCTAGCAAAGCACGTCTTCCAAGGCATGAACCTAAATAATGATCATGAGTAAACAAGTTGTTCCCTTGATTTTATTTCCTTCTCTCTCTCTCTTCTTCCCAAATCCTCTTCCATCCTTCCTCTTTTCAGTCGTTTAATGCATGACACAATGTACACATATACACATGTGTACTGTTGTGTGCACATCCCATGGACCAAACCTCAGGAAAATTCTATACATAAATATCTATATACATGGAGTAAAACACGGAGTTTGGGCAGTAAGGAAAAGTATCAATTCCATTGTATTTCACAAACTTCAACGTGTTTTGGCATCTACATTTCGTGCCCAACTCTTTCAATAAAACTTTAAATGGCTCCAATCCAGCGACTTTATAGTTTACTTTCATTTCCCTTGAACTGGGGGGTTCTGGGGGTAGACCTGTCTCGACCAAGAATCCCTGAAACTGTGGGTATTAACGTTAAAGCTACGTTTAAAAAGTATGGGCAAATCTAACGTTAATGCTAAAAAATACAACTATCCATGGACCTTTACTCTGGGGGATTCTCACAGTAGTTTGGAAAATACGCTTTATTTTTTCTATCACTTTACTAGAATCCCCACACTATTTTCCTTTTATCTCTCTCTCTCTCTATATGTATATATATATACATGGATAGATTAGGCGAGCATATAACCTCGTCCTGTCCTTCAAGTGTGATCAGAATCAGAGCCATTTATTTAGACCATATACGGAGTTATAGGATAGCAAGTGTACAGTGTGTAAACACAGGGAGAGACAATATATCCAGAAGGAAATCATATGGCTCATTGAAGAGAATTTATTTGCGTCACTATCCATTCATGCAAGGCTTACTTACCAAAATTACTACGTCTAATATTACTCACTCAGCTGTATTGAAGTTTCCAATGCCCACCTGCTGTATCTATAACGCTCTATACTATGCAACTACAAAAGAAATTTTATGCCATTATCCAAAAGAACGTTTTTTAGACACATATCCTGTCTTTTAATAAGAATTAAGGAGGTGGCTTCAAGGCACAAGTCTAGTTATAGAGTGTAAGCTGCTTTTCCACATATATAAAATATGTGTGTGCTTTAGATGATGCATGTAAGTACACAGATTTTAGTTATTCCAAGCCTATTTTTATATGCATTTTTAAACATGTGCAACATGCTACTGAAGGTTGTTCGCTTTTAATACATTTTTCATATGTCTTCCACTGTAGTTACTTTTTTTGTACATTATCTGCTTTTACATGGAAGCGGACAGGAACACCTTCCTATGAATCAGACAGCTATTCCTGGAATTGGGGGCTGGTAAGAATAGCAAATAGGGGAGTGTATTATGTTCCTTGATAACTTGTTAAAGACGCATCTCGCTCAATAATTTCCAAGTTGATGACAAGAAAGGATCCGCATGTGGTTAAGATTATTATAGCATAAACTTTAGAGAGACTTAACGTTACATAGCAAAACTCCTTCTCTCATGGATGGATTACACACCCTCGAATACCAATTGGATTTCCAGGATTTAATTTCCAAGAGCAGAAGCTCGAGGGAAGAAATTTCCTCCTTGCGTCTTCCTATATACATATCGCTCCGCTAGGAACAACAACGAGCCTAGTCTTTAGTGTATGAGTTACATTTCAAGGTAACAGGTAACATCTGTAAGGAAAGGAAACATGAAGGTACTATAGCAGAGGAAACATGATTTTCATCCATTAGGGACCATATACTGACAACATCAAAAGTGTAAGGGAAAAAATCAGGTATACTTAGCTACTCAAGTAATTCGTACATGTATAGAAGCTGGGAAAAAAGGAGTTAGAAGCGAAATGGATTGAGGAGTATTAGTTGAAATCGAATTTCTTCATGTAGAAACTAAGCGGGTATGGAGGAAATGGAATATATAAGTAACAAATATAGAATACAGCTTCCTATATTTCTACACCAATATTTTCTTCAGGATGAATTGTCTTTTTCCAAGATTGCTCTCTTCAGAGCTGTGTCGTTCAGGCCCAAAAAAATGATAGAAAGTTCAGGGAGGAGACAAAAAACAAATATAGTAACTGATCATGTATCTATACACGTCAACAGAACTAATAGCCAGAAAGATCTTTCTACATACACAACAGTTTTCTCAACGCTACAACACATGCTATAAGGCTATAATAAAACAGGCTTTTTATTACCAAAATGTAGGGGATTTTTTCCAAGAACCTTAGTTCATACGCAGACATAAAACTGATGATTATTTTTGTCTAAACTGCAAGAAGCGTATGTAGAATAATTAGTGCTTACCATGAGACCCCATATTTCCCCATCATCTGAACAAGCAAGATTGGACGTGGAGTATAGGTGGAACCAACCTTCCTTCCCATCTCGTATTCCCATCACCATTTGATGAACATCGCAACGATTGTCTGATCCGATACGTCTTATCACTGACGACAGACTCCTGCAAGTACCCATCAACAAATTAACGTTTCATATTACTCTTTCACTTTCCATTTCTTAACTCCCACCGATTCTAATAACTCATCCCAGCTCTCACGTACTGTGAGTGATTGCCATTACAGGATTAAGTATACACCCTTTATCTTTTTAGCTTTCATAATGTGTAACAAAGTTTACTGATAAATCCTTAGAAAAATACAGAAGTTCGGTAAGTAAAGGGAGAGAGAGAGAGAGAGAGAGAAAGGGCGTGAACTATATACTAATGAAATCCTTGGAAATCCATACCAATCAAAAGGGCAGAATCAAATATACGGTTCAGCATGAAAAACTAGCGAGAATGTATTTTCCAGGGAACAGAAGAATTAGCGGAGTAATAATTGTATGTAGTGAAAGAGACGGAAGGATAAATATGGGAGTCACGGGGAAGTTTACCAAGGTGCTTTCCTGAATTGTGTTTGCATGTTTAGTGCTGACTCTAATAAGGTGTTGACTCTAATAAAAGGGATGACAAGGGGTTCAATTATCCAGGACTATACTTGGTGAAATGAAAGCAAGGCATGAGGAGGCTATGACATTTTACATGATAAATTCTTCAGTTCGGAGCAACTTTTAATGGTATCTATTCCTAGGAACTACTTGAACTTTTACCTTGCTAAACTTGCTTGTCATTAACTCAAATGCCAGCTCTTTTGGGCCTTGTTTTCACTAATTTCATCAATACTTGACTACATCCATATGCTCTCCCAGGCCTTCCTTCCAATTTCAATATCAGTCACATTTTGCACTGATATAAATTGGCCAAGTTACTATTTGTACACAAGTTCAGAGTCCTAAATGTGTACTAAACCAAGCTTTTGGTACACCGTACAGGTATACAGAGAACTTGTCAAGTTAACTTACATAACCGACTCATAGTCACTGTGGAGTGAGTGTGTGAGAAAGTGAAAGTAGCTGAAGTGATGAAGCTATATATACGGGGTTGATTCACCGAAGGTTGCTTGCTACAGACGATTACAAGGAACTTCGACATATGCATCGATGAGTGCATCGATGTATACGGTATGGGTTCCAATGTATCTGATGAATAAAATTTCGAAAAGGCGCTCAAGGTTGAAAATCCCAATTTCATGGATGCTGTATACAATCTGGCGATTAACCCTTCATAGGAACTATGAATACATTAATAATTGATGAGCCACTTGCAAACACTGAGTACTTGGGGGTACATTAGTCTAAATTATTTGACAGTAAATGGAAATCAGCTAGGGCTGATTCAGATGTGAATTTTCCTTTTGAAATTTAAATGAGACTGTCAAAGTAATCTCGGGAAAGTTGGCTTTGTCCCAAAATATACACACATAGATTTTATAGGCTGTGCTAATAAATACAAGTATTTGTGCAAACTCCATTTCGTCCCAGAAGACAAGTTTGTGCATCAATAAAGCTCTCCAGCCTTCCCTCACATTGTTAGCTCTGAAGTAAACAAATCAAGCATTAATCCAGGATTAATTAATTTCAACCTTAATCACTCGACCCGTGCAATTCCTTGTGCAAACAAAACCTTCCTCCTACTATCTATCCCAAAGTCATTTAGAAATGAGACTGTCTAAATCCATACTGTAAACATATCCCAAAACACATAACACATACAACTTTATACACACAAACCATTCATTCATTCCTTTTATGTCACCACCAATTCTATTCTATATATAGTCCCACTTCTCCTCCGATTTCCTTCCCAATTTGTTCTCTCCTAACACGGTAAAATCATCTCGAGCTTTGTTTCCTCAAACAAATTCACTATCATTATTGTTGCTCATGAGAGTGTCAATCCCCTCCCTGGACAGCTCTACCTACACATTAGTAATACAAACCATTATCTTACATCTCATGTATACTGTATACATAATTTCCATTACCACCAACTCAAATTCATCTCTAATTTTCATTTTTCCTATACATATACATATCTATAAATAAATGTACATAAATAATCCCCCACATCCGTAATTGTCCCTCTTCCACCGTTCCACCACAAAAATTTATTACGCCCTAGACTCTATAGACCTCACAATAACGAACTACCCACGGAATTTATAAAGCTCCGTGAATTAAAATCGAATAAATCCCCTTTCATTATTCTGTCAACGACCTCCCGAAACCGTTCCAATGTCCAATTATTGTAAAAATATTTACACCTTTCAATTCATTTCCTACAATTTCCAAAAATGTTATTCTCGCCCCATATCAAATAAACACCAGTACGTAATTATAAGTAAATAGTACGTAATTATACTATTTAAACATAGGACCGACACTTCAAATTAAATAATTTTCAATTATCAGTAAAAACCTACGTCCACGCATATGTAATAGCCTTCCCAGAAATACCATACTTTCCATTTGAATTAAGCTTGTTTTTCTTTTAATCAGAAAATTCATTGAAGCTCACATGCAGATTCATTCCCACATCCGCCTCGAGAAATGTCATGTATTTACATTGAAATTACTAAATAATAATTATTACCGCTAAAAACACCCCACATCCAAACATTCTAGCAATTCTTTCGAACTTTCTCCTACTGTCACACAAAACTTCAACGGAATAAATAATTACATATCTAATGATGCAGGGAATCGTCTTCCAAATAATTTCCATTCAATTAATCACTAGGTCATACAAACTGGATAGCATTTAGCTACTTCTTGTTAAAAGCCCACTGCTCCCCAAATCATCCTGACAATAACAATAATTTTCCTGCTTTATTACTTCCTCTTAAATAGTCATACGAAATGGTTATTATCAGTTTTTTCCCTATAGTTTAGCTTGTTAGTTGTACGTACAAATCCACCAATGAATGATACCAACGAATTAAATTACTTCTTAGCCTTACATACACATACATTAATTCCCAATGATTAATCACGTATTACCTAAGCCTTTCATTAATACAACCGCTCTTTCGTTTGTACTTAATTGACGGAGTACAGCAGTGCATATTCCTCCAAATTATTAATATTCCAAAGAATCCAAGAAGCGCTTCCGCTAACAATTGTCCCAATTAATTCACACAAATTTTAATTTGGCTTCATTTCACTGTAGTTATATCCAAGGATTCCAATTTTTCAAGGCAACTTTGACACTCCAAGTGAAGTGAGTGAATTAATTCAAAAATCAATAAAACATGTGGAATTACAATTCGAACTAAAACTATATCTTAGCAATTTAACTGAGAAATATGACGAGTTAAATGGCATCCATGCCTATTATATCTAATTCTATGGAACGAGGTTTTATAATTACGTTATGTATATAAACGTTCCTCAGCTGCCATTTTGTTTAAATGTTGACGTACTTAATTGGCGGAATCCTTAGATATTTATATGTGCGTATGTATTTGTCACGGCTGTGGTGATTGGTGGTGGTGATGCTCCTCCAATAACACAGGGCTAATTAGTTTTTAAAGTTTAAAAAGCTGCGTATTAAGTCGTTCGTTGAGCACTTTGTACTCTTTTAGGTCAACGTTTACGTTTAAAGGTATAAATACTGAGCAATGGAGACTTTTAGTTTCATCCCGAATCTTTCCACGGTCAGAGTACTTACTTAGTAGAAGAAATTATAGCTAAAATATTTTTAAAAATTAATTGTGATTGAAGAATTTGATTTTAACGAAAGGAGAAGTGTAGAATTAATATTTATTCTGGTGTCTTTGGAGAAATGCAAAGTTGATTGTGAGGGGGAGAGACAAAATAAATATGGTAAGAGATTGCTGTGATAGTTTAAGAATCTGTTCAGGGTAAAATTGTAGAAGGTAATTAAATTATTTTATACAAATAACAATTTACGTATTTTACTACGAGAAATAAAAGAGAGAGCAGGACTGGGTGAGAGTTAATGATTAGAATTAATGGAGTATGATTTGATGGAGTTTTTTGACATGTTAATTACTTTGAGTCATCATGGCGGAAGTTAAAGGTGTGCAGTGGCAGTTAAGGCTGTGGTATTCTTGTGATTAGTTAATATTTTTAAACTATAGTTTTACGAGCTTTTAATTGTAGGGTGGGTGTGAATTAATGGGAAGGAGGTCCAATTTTTAGGGCTGAGGGCAATGAATGTCATATGTTGGGCCGTAAATAAGTGAGAATTTCTTGAATAAATTGTTGTATTTTTGTAGATTAATTATAATTACTATGGTTGGTATATATTTATGTGTGTGTGTATATATATAGGCATCGCACCGAAGAATTTTTCGCTGCTGGAATTGCGGGAGCGAGAACCATAAGCTATCGGATTGTGATAAGGAGGTACTACAGGTGAATAAAAACTTCTGGCGGAAGATGTTCAGACTTCAAGACAGCCATGAGAGAGATCGACATAAACAACGCTACTTGACCTTTTTACTGGTAATTCCAAAAATAGTAATTATTTCGGTTAGATTGTTTTGAATTTTGTTGCTGCTTATTCTGGTGTTTCATACGAAATGGATAAGAATTTTTGTGTAACGAAGTAAGTACTTTTCAAAACAAAAATTGGAACAATGCTTACATTTAATCGAAGTTTGAACCCATTAATAATTAGGAATAGTTCCGTAATGAGTTGCGTGCAAAGCAATGTTTAGTAATTATTACTGATTTTTTTGTGCTTTTGATTGTATTGCTAAAGCGCCTCCAGCCAAATGAGGATGTTGATCTTGAAGATGAGGACTGGTTAAACATGACGAGGGAAGAAGTATCAACGATGTTATTTAATAGGCATTTGGCTTGGCAAAAACGCCAATGGAAGAAGGCACAGGAAATGGAGGAATCGGAGGTTCCTTGTACGAGCTCTTCAACGGGAAGAGAAGAAGATGCTGCTCAGATAGAAGATACGACAGGAATTGCAGGTGGCTTCTCTGCCCTTATGACAGATACTACTCCCGGGAGTAACTCGGAAGATTCGAGTATGGAAACTTGAATTATGTTGGAATCAACGTCACAGCTCATTTTAGTTTTAGTGTTAATATGTTCATGTGAGTTAAGCTTGAGTATTAATTTCAACATATAGTTTATTCGAATACAGCTTACTGCTGTGGCGTGCTTGACTCTGTGTAAGTTGAAAGTTAGTAAATAGTAGAACTTTTTGGTTAAAATATGTTAGCAATGTTTAGTCTTCTTGTTGTTTTTAGTATGTAAAGGGTGTGATGTGGGTGCATTTTGTGTAAGAAAGAATTTAAATGTAAGGATTTTCTCCGGTAAAGTTTTTAATTCTATTGTGCTCTACCGGCAGCTGTGCTTATTTTTGTGGAAGTATCTGTAATCAGTAAATTCTTATATCAGTAGACATGTGTGTTGGTGGCAGGTATTGATTGAGCGCAGTTGTAAATGGTCGTTTTGTCAAGAGCGAGCTGAAATCCCTAGTTGGTGCACACCCGCCGAGCCATATAATTCAAAGTGAATCCATACCATTCACAGTATATATTCGCAACACACAGTAAAGCGTACAGACAAATTATTTACTGCGTGTTTGTGAAATCAAAACCTGGGATTTCACATTAGGATTTCGCATTAGTTTTCTCACGGTCACTTTTTCTCCCCCCGCTTCGGTAGTTGATAGGAGTACTCTTACCAACCACCCCGTTGTACGAAATTGAGCAGTTCAGTATTAAACGTTATTTGATTTTTCCCTACTTTCTAACACAAATAATCACCCGAGTGCCTCTAGCATGACCACAACCCCACTATTAGCATGTTAAATGTTAGCGAGAGTCGGAAACAGCAAAATGTTTCCTCTGTTACACTCGGTGCAAAAAAAAACCTTGGTTGCCGTTAGGGAGGAAAAAATGCAAAGTTGGTTTGTTGAAACATTCCTCGGAACGTCTTCCCTACAACATGTTGACGTACTTATTTCCAAATATTTTTGTTTTTACGTAAGACTAAGCAAGCTGATGACGACGTGAGAGAAGGTAGACAATGAAAATGCCAATGCTTAGTGCGACGGCCACTTTTTGCACACAACTGTTTCAAATTCCTTTTATGCAAAATTAAAAATTACTGTGAAATACACAAAATGTTAAAATAATCCTCCAGCCCACGCATATGCTTAACCGAAATAATTTACCTCCCTAAAACCTCACAGCTCTCATTATTCTACCGTGTTCTACCTACTCAAGCTAAATATTACTTGAATGAATTTCCATACATGGCAGTCTATAAGTTTTGAATGCAACAGTTTTGATTATACTTAGTGTTTTTAATTTCCATAGGAGCATAATAATTTTTACAGTGAGTATAAGTAATTCCAAATATGTGGAATGATACTCACCAGCAGCCCCATCTTACTAATATAAAATCATGTATACCGACAAGGAGTAACGGAAATGTGGAAGAAGTATTGCAACACCATTGTGGAGCAGAAGATAAACCACTGAAGCCTACGCAAACAATAAGGGGATAGTTACTGGAAGAAAGATGGGGAACCCTCTGGAGTCGGACAAATTTTTTAGACTTCAAGATCGTATCCCATAGAAAAAAAATTCCGACGATTTTATATACGGAGAGAAAAAATCCTTAAAAATATTAACGCAAATTCGTTTCTTCTTTCGTACAGTGAGAAAGAAGTCGTAGGGGCATAGAGTTACACCATAAAAATAAATCACACTTTAACTGTTCCATGCACAGTATAATGGAAAAGTGGGATTCGTTTATGGGGAGCTTAACTTGTACTATTAATTTCGCTATGTATATACAGACACACATACATGTACATATGTACCATTGAAATGCATCTCATTTTGATTCCCCCCTCTTTATTTCTCCACCTCCTCCCGCAGGAGTCCAGATTACATTGACGTGAGAGTGAGAGTTAACTGTAGCGTGTGCAAGTTGGTCTGACAAGAAAATCAATGTAGTGCAGTATTTTCAATTTCATTGGGTTTTATAAAAAACTATAGAAGGGTAAAAATAAGATGAGCTTTCTAGATAATAAGACAGTCAGAGTACATTTTTATCAATGTTTTCTGTCTCGACGTATATACACCTCGCTCACGCAGTATACTTCAGCTCCTGTACTTGCTGCAGCCTAAATGTACTGTAAGTACCACCACCCACTCTTCTTTTACCACCCTAGAACACCACACTTAATAGAGCTAGACAGACTTTCTAAAATCTAAAGTTCTTACGGTGTATACTTCCTGGCTGACTTTCTTCTTTGTGTATGCTATAAGATTTTGTGATCTCACTCTGTAAACACTCCTCTTGTATGTATATACGTATTCCGAACTAATACTGGGAGGAGATGGAAGTTGCATCTAGTGAATTGAACGTACTTTATACATACTACTTTGTACACAGTCAGTGTTAAAGGGAAAAACTAATGTCAGTAAACTCATATGCACAGAGCAGAGCTGGCGGCCAGTAAGTATACGTAACTGGTCTGTCCGTGTCCGGCCCTGTGCCACCTAGTAAGCTCCCCCGATGGCTGACTGCTAACTGCCACCTGGTTCATTGCCTCATGGCTAACTAACTGCCACTCCGGCTACTGGCCCAGCCGATTTGCAGTCAACTGCCTCGCTTGGCTGATTTCCCAGTTAGATAACTGTCTCTTTGGCCATATGCTACTTTGGATAACTGCTCCGTTGGACAACTGCACTTATTAAAAAACGCGTTCATAGACGACAAATCGCAGGCTAAAAATCGCTGCCTAATTGTCAATTATCAACTATGTTAAGCTCAATCATTTACCCTATGTTAAGTTCCATGCCGGTTTGGTTTAGTTCAATGCCGGTTAATGTCGCACTGTCTTCTATGTTTAGCTCAATTATTTCACTATGTTAAGTCCAGTGCATCCTCGTATGTTAAGTTCCATGCCGGGCAAGGTCGTATTATCAACAAAGTTAAGCTCATTAATTTCTCCTACGTTAAGTTCCATGCCGGTTAGGTTAGGTACAATCATTATTGCTATCTATTGAAGTTAACTTTATGGCTACTAGCGTGCGAATATTTTGGTTATTGCGCTTTTCGCCAAAAGAGTAGGTGATCTAAGGAGCAGTTAGCCAACGGAGCAGTTGGCGAAAGGAGCAGTTAGCCATTGAGGCAGTTAGCCATTGGGGCAGTTTTGTGGGTAGGATATCGTCCAGCCAAGATGCTAGTTGACAAAGCGACCCGGGTGGTAGTCACCCGGATCGCAGTTGTCTCAGGGGCACTTAGCCTTCGGGGGAGCTGCCCAGGCGGCAGTCAGCCGGAACTGGTCTGACAGATACTTTAAAACGATAGGAAAAGCGAAATGAGAATACACGCACCAACTGAGATTGCAGCATATCTTTTTCATTTCATTCTGTATTAATTGCAACCTCTCGATTCATAATAACTGCTTAGACTGACGCATATAATAAAAACTCAGTTATAGGGTCGGAAATAGGCCATAAAATATATAACTTGGAGTAAGGCTATACTTGTAATTATTATGTTCTTATCAGCAACTACATCTACGCAAACCATATATTTCATAATTTTAAGAATCATTGTAGATAATTTTTGTGAAGCGCGTCTGACTCAGATGAGATTCCTGGTTAATAGCCCAGTTGGTGAAATAGCCCAGTTGCTGAGCTATTTCATTAGCGTAAGTACTTATATTTTTAAACGAAGTTCCTGGGGTGGTCTGGGGAAGACCCATTTGTAAGTTTAGGCGACAGGAGTGGTAATTTGTAATCTTAATGATTTCATTATTCCACGACCAATTTTTCTGGAGAAAGGTCTAGAAAATGGAAATTTTGTTTTTACAGGGTTGGAAAATAATTCAAAGAATAGGAATGAATAAAAGACGTTATCCGCGCCGCGTGTGAAACCGAAGAGGATTGAGTTGTTGAAGGGATTTGGAAGTACTACAGATATGACCTGAAATCCTACGGATGTGGGATGTGGAGTTACTCACCTACAATTATTCCGGAGAGATCAAGTGCCCTTAGATTTACCAGTGAATCAAAATATCCTACTTGGAAAACAATCCACCAAAATTATGTAGACACGATATCTTGCAGAGGGAAATACGCCTAAGAGGAATCGTATATCTCTAAAGTATAGTACTACAAACTTATAAGGAAAAGATGTTCTATAAAATGGAGGATTTTATGTCAATATTTCCTCGTGTTTTGGTTTTTACAATGTGAATTTAGGAAATGGCAGGGAGTGTGAATAAAAAGAATGTTTTTTCTCATGCCGCTTCTTCCTTTCTCTCTCTCTCTCTCTCTCTCTCTCTCTCTCTTACACATAAGATATAGACTACTGTTGTTTATATTTTGTTTGGAAAAGACAATTCGGAACGTGATTTTTTCCTGGTTTTGTATTTAAGCAACGATACAGTATTTCAAAGTAGAAATCCCTTGGGAGAGTGGTGAACGCCATTTTTATGTCTTTTGCCATTTATCATTTCATATGTTATTACAGCCATGGAATATTCCGTAAATGCCATGAAAGAAAAATCTCCGAGTTTTATGAGACCAACAAGAAATGTCGAGGATCCTTTTGGGAATTCATGAGTAATAAAAATGACACGGGCTTTACCTTGTGAACAATGGATTGGCTAAGGCATCATCTGGAAACGGTATGGGTTGTAATAACTGCGCAAGGCTCGGTCTCCAGTCTTCAAATTCTGATCTGTAAATTTTTTTCTAAATGTCAACATTTTTCTTGTAATAAAAAACCACCATTAAAAAATCACGTATCTATTGCACATACGCGTCTTTTTTACATTATATATACATGTACCCCAATCCTTCATCTATTTTAGTAGGATCAACATTAAATGTATGTAGAGAGAATCGTGCAGGGAAAGTCTTAAGGTTTAGCCTTCCTTTAATGGAAACTAAAATGTTTTTTAACCGCTCCAAATGCATAAAAAGTATAGCAAAGAAAAAAAATAGAAAAAAAATTCCCACTTTGTTTTCCCTAATCACTCTTGTTTTGTCTCTTGCCTTTTCTGGTACATAAAAAGCAAATCAATAAATGCTACATTATACGATCAAATAAATAAAACACGCCTGCCCATTCCCATTTAATTTTATAGTAGAGTTACAACTGGGAGGCCACAAAAAGGAAGGACAAGGGCCTCGGGCCTCTCACATATATTCTTCTGTTGTGAAGTCATACAAAATTCCCCCCTCTATCTAACTGTTTATTACATAACGAAAGCCCTAACTAAATATAGATTCTTCAACCGTTACCACGTCAAATATAAAAGTCCTACCATCCTATACGAACAAAGGCCTTTAGCCAGCAAATGCACTCAAAGCGGCTCAAATATGCAACTTAAGAATTCCCACACGCCGAGTACAAAGTTCAACGTCAATTTCCGTCATCTTAACTTGAAAGGTAAATCAAAATGAAGAAAAATAAAAGGGTGGAATCGATAATTTAATACACTTTGGAATATTTATTGTCTCTGACAGGGTATAAGAGGTCGGAGAAAAGTCTTTTCCTACCCATTCCGACCAACTCCCACAGAGTCTAAATTTAGTAAAAATGATAGGCATCAAAAGGTAAGCAAGGGAGGAGATTTGTAATGGGAAATGACAGTTGTGCATTATATGAGGTAAGTACATATTTACGCATCCATAAAATATTCCTATAAATAGACTTACATGGTATCAAACACAGCCATGTAACACACAAGTTGCTCATCCCAAGGAATCTCCTTGATACTCTCAGAATTTATATTTGAAGCTCGCTTTGCATTATTCCTTTCAAAAATGGCAAAGATGGCCGCGAGGCAGACGGAGACTAGATTGGACATCACTCGAGGATGAGGACAACCTAAAGCTGGACCGTGCATGCTATTTAAAAATACATTTTTTTAGTCACATTTTATACATACACACAAAAATAAGTGATAATTTATCCTAATCAAATAAATATTAAAATAAAAACATTTGAAATTCCTGAGGAAATCTTGGCCAAAAATTCTCATTCCTTTTTTATTCGAAAGCTATGACCCCCGTCTCAGACTTTCAGTTCGTGCTAATTAGGAGAACTCCTCTTATACTGCGGAAATATAAAAGGTAAAGCATTGGAGGAGTCTCCGAACCATTGATAATGGAAACTTGAAGGAAATTTACCCAAATTATAAGAGAAAATGAAGGAGAAAAATGTGGAAACATAAATATATATCTTGTGATAATTCTAAATCCTTCCCTCCATTCAGCTTACAATAAGTTAAAAGGCTACTGATAAATGGCAGAGAGCCGGAGCATATATTCTTCCCATAAATTTTCCCATGTCATTTCTTATATTATTCCTCCCACCCCAGTCCATACACTGAAAGTCTGTCTGTCTGTCTCTCTCCCTCCATATCTATAAATATAGGTACTACCCATAAAAAGAACTTTCAAAGAGCAGCCATGTGATGGGTCTCCGATCAACTGCAGTCATGATTCATCCGCAACAGCTCCAGTGAAAGCTCTATGATGAAAGGCAGAGCCAGTCATAAGGTTAGGAATCTAACCAGCTATAAAATCTCTTTGGGTCAAGCTTCCAAATTCACATTCATATAAAAAAGGCTAACATATACTCAGAATAAATGTAAGGGTTACATATAAATTTAACCCTCAATTTCACACACATTTCAACTTATCTCCCTCGAGCCAATACAAAAGTGTGCTAAATAAGGCTTTGTTCCTTTTCATGTAAATATGTAGAGAACTTTCTCATATAAAAGCATTGCTTTTCAATAGGTCAAAAATTATTTATTGATGGAGTTGAATTTATAGAAAAAAATATTTCGTTCAAATATAAAAAAAATATAGGAATTATGAATATTTTTCCGAGATCTGAATATAAAGACAATTTCTTGGAAAGGTGTATATATTTACTACCTATGCCTAAGGATTTTTTATTATCCTTGCCAAGAAAAAAGAGGAGGAGGAGGTGAGAATGAGAACTCATTTGGGAAGATAACTCTTCTCATCACTTCCATAGCAAAGATACACAGAGACACACACACATATGGCGGAAAAGGAAACAATGTAAATAGAGGGAAATATACGTATACAGTCGTAGATCTGAAGAGTTAAGCATAAAATCTATGGCTTACCTTTTGACAAAGTTGCGGACAACGTTGATCCCATCATTGTGACAATAAAGTGCTTGAATGTAATCTTGGATGAAGCGTCTCATGTACGGATATTTGCCAAAATCCTGTGAAGCAATAAAATCTCCAATTTATTTTATGTCATCATGCATCACTCCCCCAAGTCCCTATAGATATACATAGAATCTATTCATCATGTCATCATATTATTATTATACATGAGCCGCATCCTTATATAAGTATATATATATTATGAATATTCCTCCTCCCAATTATTTCCACACCCATGTAATAACATGGAAATTATTACCATCTCCTTTTCACCTTCTGCCTAACTTCCCCCGTATGCTACATTAACCTCAGATTCTTCTTCCCTCTACATAACTCTTCTACTAAAAGGATATGCCCCACTCAACTTCCACTAATACCTTCATAATTATCCAACATACATGGCCTTTTACCCAATGAAACCCTTTGGACTGGAAATTTATAAGAAAACACAATTGAAAATATTAATTAACATTTTCAATGTAAATATCTTTTACAGGAAAATAATTCAATGAATTTTTCTCTTGAACTTTCTTTTTAATTTGATCCTTGAATTCATGTGCAGCTAAACGTTTCCTACCTTTCACCGAGCAATGAACATTTAATCATTTCTAGATTTAATTTATTTGTACTTATTTTCTTACTCTATACTTTCTGGTAGTAATTAGTCTAATTATTAGACTTGAAATTCTTGGCTCGTTGCATCAAGAAAAATGAATGACAATATAATAGGAATCCCAGTGGAATGATTTTCATGGGTCTTTACAACTTTTCAAGCCTTTTTCTTACTTGTTTAACCACCTCTCAAGAATTATTACAATTTACAAAATTAATTATTTACTGTGAAACTTTCAATTTGAGACTTAAAACAGGACTTTGCAAATTCAGTCTGATTTCAAAGACCAATGGGAAAATGAATACTTGTCCCAACACATTCTTCCTTATTCGGATTAAGACTCCCGTCAAAATGTCCCTTATAGAAAGGTGAAAGTTTGAGAAAGTTTTACCAGTCAAAGGCTCAAAGACAACTTATTATCAGTGGATGAATAGGGGAAATCTAATTAATCTCGTGATGTAGAAAAGGCTTGTGCTATGTGATATCTTAAAATATAGTAGATCACAGGCTTGTTAATCTGGTAATACAGATTGTAGTACTAGTAATGGAATTAATTTGTATGATTGCACTTTTAGAAAGCCATTGAAAAGTTGTACAGATTACTGTGAGAGGGTGGCTATAACTTCATAACGAGTAAGTCCACCGGGAATATGTCAGCCCAAAACAACAAATTTTTTAAAATTTGTCATTTTCAGTCAAAGTAATGTGTGCTGGGTGTCATAGCCAACGGCGTTGGAATTTTTGTAAAAGGTTAAGCTGCTACGGAATTATGGCCAAAAACGCATTTTTCGTGTTTAAGGCTGTATCTACCGAACTAACGGGGCGATTTGACTCATTTTTGAACTAATATGTTCAGAAATAAGTTTTCAGTGCAGCTTTTCACTATTTTTGGAAATTTTGAAAAATGGTTGAAATATTGGGGACAGAGGAGAAATAAGTTGCAAATTATGTAAAATGCTCTACAGGCTGAAATACAACAAATTTGTTCTGTCCCCTGTATTTGAGCCATTTTTCGAAATTTCCAAAAACAGTGAAAAGCTGCACTGAAAAACATGCTGCTGAACATATTAGTTAAAAAATGACTCAAATCGCCCCATTCGTTCCGGAGATACAGCCTGAAATACGAAAAATGGCATTTCTGGCCATAATTCCGTAGCAGCTTAACCTTTTACAAAAATTCCAACGCCGTTGGCTATGAAACCCAGCACACATTGCTTTGACTGAAAATGACAAATTTTAAAAAATATGATGTTTTGGGTTTACATATTTCCCTTGGACGTACTCCAATTATTATTATTACTGTATATTACTCCTACAAATTTAATTTCATTAAATCTTTTTTGTCGTAGAACATATAACTTCCAAACGCAATTTACGATTTGTTGTGATATTTTATACGCAAGACGATGATTTTATACACAAGAATCACTTCAAACAGAGGATATTACAATTATTAGATTTGTGTTTACGAATTTCTAGTGGAATTCTCAATTTATCTACACTTGCGGAGAAATGTGTAGGCCCATTCACATCTGACTAAGTAATGCAAGAGTCAAATTTAGTGGGGAAGAGCCTTTCCCCTGCATTCGAGAAGCATCCCACACACGTTTGTTGACTTTAGTTCATAGCTCTATGACTAAGACGAAGGAGGTCAAATGAACTACGTGAATTCTTTTAAAAGTACAGGGAGCCACGTAAAAGTTGTTTTTGGAATCCTCGTCGTAGTATTTTAGTTGTGGAGAAAACCAAGAAATTTCGCCATTGCATTGGCTTTTGCAAGATACTTGCACACTTTCCAATAGCTATAACCACACTCACCCCTTTTACATATAGGTGTACATGGACCAAAATCCTAAATGAATTTAGCAGACAGGATAAGGAACATTTTAAAATAACGTACGCCAGCATAGCAAGGATATTGAACATAAAAGGAGGGAAAGACCTCCATAATATAGTGAATAGTTCCGAAGAGTAGAAACATGTGTTTAAAAAACCCGGCCTCTATAGATTTTTCAAGTCCCTCTATATTCAGTGTGGGTGTTATTGTAGTATAAGTCTCGTGCATTTATAGAAGCAGGTTATATTTGAAGAAATCCTAACCTTCCGCATGTAATATTTGGTAAATGGGACTGTATATGCACGCAAGTGAATGGAACTATACAGCTACAGAGGAAGAGAGAAAAAGCGTCACTGGAGATTGGCCAATGTTTAATTCGCCTCGGTTGTCGTCATAAGACTCGGCAAATGTTTATGACTACAGGTCTCTCCTCGAGTGTTATTTTCGGACCATTCTTAAATTTCTCCCTTGTGTCTATGACGTTAGAACTTGCTATAATTCCTCTATATTTCCCTTACTTCTATTTCGCTTAAATTTTTCCTTCCCTCAAAAATAATCATTTCTCCACACGTGACTTTTGTGGACTAGGATTTAGAAAATGAAGAAAAATTAAAAATCCAGGGTGTTAATCCCTTAATGGTAACATATGGAGTAGTATCTATAGTTTAGTATATAATATATGCATATATAAAAGGAAATAATAATATTTATTACTCCAAGAATTCCAATTAGAATGATGCAAGGAATGACACGCCATATTCCTAAGGGCTCATAAAATTATACTCTGTGAAAGGAAAAAGCCGTAAGGAAGTGAATTAATCGCTGGGATTTAATCAACGGTTTGTCAAATAGTCCACACAAGGTTGGACTTTTACACTCGGCTTTTTATTATACCCTCATTTCCCGCTTGCTTGTGTATAGTGTTTAATAAATTGGGGGTTGAAGCTAATAAAATCCTAGGTTCTCCACAATATCCTTATCCATTACATGATCTCATGTTGTAGAACATCATTGTTGCCAATAACGGAGCCTGTCACAGTTTACGGCTCAGTTTACTGCATTATTGCTTACTATAAATGTTTGTCATTGTTAAATCTAATTGTGAGCAAGGCCAATCATTTTTATTGCACATCCCATATCTTTCCTCCTCCTTTTGTTTTCTTTCAAGGACCCCGACAAAGCACGGAGGAACTCCGCCATGGAATTTTCCAATCTGGAGCTTGAAATCCTGAATTATTGTGAATTCCACTGAAATTTTAATTTCTATAGGGAAACCTCTGGTAAATGCACGGGGTCTTGTACAATATACACGGGAGGAGTACATTTGCTAATTTTAAATTCTAAATACAATGTTAAGAGCGTCTCTATTGTAGGAAGATTTGAGTGCTATATATAAGTTGCCAATTAATTTAAGTGCAGGAGATAATAAAATAATTGTAGCGTAAATTTAATAGCAAGTAACATTTTTGTCTCAGTTAATTAAATACTTGGAAGGATGATTTTTCTAGGGAAATTCTTTTTCATTAGGATTTGTAATTTTCTAGCTTTTCTTGCAAGAATTTTAAAGCCTTTGTTTTTATCCTTAGGTATTTAGTGTGTTTTTAAGGATTTTTTTTGCGTTGGTATTTGGGCGGCTTATTTTGGGTTTACAACTTTCAAATTGTACTATGTACAGTTTTTATATGTATATTTACTACATAGGTTTTAAAACTCGGAGTATTATTAAGATAAGCTCGAACAGGATGTGGAATCTTGGATGGAATGGAGTGTAAAAAGTGTGAAAGGGAATCTTATAGATTATAAAAGCAGCTCTTATCAACGTGTTTGGAAGAAAGTTAGTAAGTATAGAGATAGGGTGTAAATATAATCAGTGGATACAATAAGTTTTAGCATGTATTCTTCAATGTAATATGTGGCTGTTCGAAGGTTAGGACATGGGCTAGTAACCTCCATGGGAGCTACAGAGTTAGCTACACATAGTAATTTTCTCAAGACTTTTTCCCTTCTAAGATTGAGCCATAAATCACACAGGGTAAGCTATAGCGTGAGTATTCCATCAATCATTCCCCTTCAATTGCCATCGTCTATTTTCACACTGACAACCACCTTTGAATTCTATGTGCTATTATTGGGACAAGAACGTTCTCAAAGGAAAGCAACTTTCTCCGGCTGATCGAAAATATTTCGCTACGAATATTTTCCTGTCCGCTTCAAAGACATTGCAAAGCATATATGTAGAAACAGAGATTGCTGGGTGTGAGCGTATAGTTAATAAAAACACGTGAGTCCTAAATAATTAATTATACATACATAATTACTATGGCTTCCCAAGAACGATAGGGTTGGATAAGGAGCAGGTTAAGGCTAACAAAAAACAGACCTCCAGGGGTTTTATGTATTAGATAAAGGAAAAATGATATGTATTAGAAGAAACGGGAAGTCTTTTAGGAAGAACAAGGGTTTTAACATAAATCTAGGTTTGGGAGACCTCTGGAGGATTTTAGCGTCCACAAAATTAATAAACAAGTAATTATTGGAAGAGAAAGGAGGCCTCTTAGGTTTTTCCAATATAAAATTCATAAATAACCGTAAAATGATTATTGACATACAAATCACAATTGAATTCATAAAATAACTCGACAACTTCCTCAACGTCTTTACAACTTCAGCTTTAATGTTATTGCCTTAAATTAATAACCCGCCTAATAATATTACCTAAGGTACGCAAGATTACTGTAAACCGTGAGGACTTTCCACCTGAACGGCAACTTTTCGAACATTTAATGAATATTTAATTAAGCTATTGGCCTTAATATTGCAACCTGTAATGCTAGAACTCCCCAGTATAATATTTACTAGATACTAATCATTTTTTAAGTACTTTGAATGTAGTTAAGTTATTACCTCACCGTAAATATTTACTACTTTTACTAAAGTTTTATATATCAGATAAAATGCATTGTATAAATAAACTATTAGAAAAAATCTTTCGGAGGCTTTTTTTTGTACAAGTCCATTTGCCCGCGTGATACCGATATAAGACCAGGAAACAATTCTAACCAGACTTTTCGCTTTGAAGTCATACTCAATGTGGACAAGCACGTCATTTTTGACGATCCAAACACAAATTAATCAAAAAACTGGACGTAAATGCAATCTATTAAATTTGACTACAATAATTAATAGTCTCCTCCATTTTTGTCCCCGCCTATTTAAACACATAGGAACTAAAAATCCGGATACTAAAGATATACACGTACGGACTCCAGTTTAATGGGAGCTGAAGAAATGAGAGTAATATAGATTTCTACCGAAGAAGGAAATAATAGGAAAGGATGTAATCAAGCCGGAATATAATTTCAGTGTGAAAAGGAAACCTCCCCAAATATACTAAAGGAGTTTGCCTCTCTCAAAAGAAGCCGCTCATTCAAAAAGGTTTACGATGCGTTGATTTAATCGCGATCGCGACATCTCCTCCACAGCTGACATTGAAGGGGGTTCCTCCCAGGCCCTGTACCTTATATCCATCATTAGGTTTCTTCTCTATAACTCCAATCCTATATAATTTTATAGCGCTCCAACAGTAAGTAAGGGCAATTCAAAGAAAAAACCCAAGGGTTAAATAAATGCCTGAATTCAGTGGCAATCAAGGCGGGTGCAACTTTTCGAACCACACTCACACACAAACACACACACGAAAGCGCAATGCATCACGAAGATTAGGAACTCTACCGTAAGTACAAGAAAATTCCGTCTTCCAAAGAAAAAACAGATTTCGCCCACTAACACAAACCCTAGCTGTGGCCCTTCCATACACCGAGCTGCTGTGGTTGCATGCTAAAAATCTGTTTACTTTCCCGTCCTCCAAATAATTACATAATCATCATAATTCCCAATCCGCTTCAAACGTTACATTCAATCCAATTATTTTAAATTTCACATTTATCTTGTTATAACTGCGCTCCTATAATTTACTCAACCATACATGTTTTCCTAAAGCCATCCACATTATTTCCTAGACTCTATATAATCATGTCCTTGCCACCATACGCATAAGCATTTATTCTCTATACTTCTACACCCCGCATCTACAAATACACACATAATTATTATTATAGACATCCACGAGCACAAAAATACTGAAAAAAATTCTATCGCCCCAGAATCATTTTGCTCCCAGAGAAAAATTCGACAGTGTCCGTAATGATTACAACTAAGCGTTATTGTTTCAAACCCTATTTCCAGTCTTCCTTCCCCCAAGCCTATAATATTCAGCCTTAACACTGTTTCTTATTTTCTTAAGCTAACCAAGCAAATGTTATTTTCTAACATTTTTCCCTTCCCAAACAATCAACGCCCTTTTCCCTAACTTTCTTTATTTTGACTTTCTCTCTTTACTTCTTATGTATTTCCCCAAAATACGCTTACCTCCTTATTTACGTGTAGCTCTGCAAGTTAGTAGTGGCATAGAATAAATAACGTGTTAGAGAAAAACTATCTTTCTCAAGGAAAAAATACGGAATTATCAAATCCTACACCATTTTCCCTAACCATACGGATTTCACAGCTACAGAAATTGTCAGGCAAATTGTCAAGCCCTGCTTTCCATTGAATATCAATGGGATGATTATGTGGGAAAAAAGTTTTCATTATTAACATTTTCATACCAATGCGTATTATTTGGTACGAATAAAAAATATTTTGTCACGAGGTTTTCCCCTTTACTATTCCTTATGTAGTAGCACTATACTTGTCATCGACAGACATTTTTGATGGACTGACAGAGAGAGAGAGAGAGAGAGAGCAATGAAAGCTGAGGGGATTCCAACGTTTCACCCTACTGAGTACGTTGAAAAGACCTTTTGAACCGATCATCTTTCCCTTTAAATATTTCACATACAATTATTATGTCTACAGTAGAGTCTATATATGTAGAATTATAAGCACATACAAATTTATTACACACATGGAAAAACATAATGCTCTCCGTATTCAAGGCATACAATGAGAGCTTGGGAATTGGAAAAAAGTATCCGAACCGAAAAGATGGTCACCTCACCCGCACAAACTCACTCACAGTCTATTCTTTAAATTTGCCCTACATTGGTTATAGGATTTAAATGACATAGGAGGATATGTGCCCCCTTGTACGAAAACTACATGAAGCACATTGTGTGTGTGTGCGTCCCTTTGTACAAGGATATTACTTTCTATCAAGTTCTTTCTATATTAGAGGTTTACATGGAGGACTTAATGGTGGTGAGAGAGTTGCTGGAAATATATTTTATATGATTAAATGTTGAGTGCACTGTATACACAGTGCAGTGCTGCAATAAACACAGTAGTGGCCTATAGTTTCATTAGCACTACATATGATTTCATATCCATAGCAGTGTAAGTATAGTTTGGGAAACTTGTCCCTTCTCATGAAGAGTGAGAGAGAAAGAGAAAGAGAAAGAAAGAAGCATGAGGCCTACTTTCTCTCTTTGTAGTACTCAACATATGCTTCTTCCAAGTTCAATTTAACAGACTAGAGTTGATCGACGGTCCTAAAACTTGCTTAATTATTTTCAGCTCTGTATTATCTAACAATGGTAAAAGTTTCAATGCATTACAAAATTTCGAACTGTGACGGGGTCCTCCTCCGTAGTTTCTCACCCAAGTCTTTTATTATAAGAGACCATCGAGACAGAGCAAGGTATGTAGCAGAGCAGCTATTGGAATGGAGTAGTAGTCGCGTCACTCAACCTATTTTTTCTACTTCACGATTTCCATCAATAACTTTTACCATACATTTCTCTCTATAGAATTTCTTCTCATGCACGCTCTATAGTATCACACAAGCTTAAAAGTACTGAACAGAGGACTTTGACTTTATGAGACATGAGACTCTCAGAGTAACTTAAAAGCTAACACGGAGATTTAGAAATTAGAGTGATTTTTCCCCCTCTAATCTCCAAGGAGAGCCTGTTCTTTAAGTTATTTCCTATTTTATTGAAGCAAGTATATGAAAAGGAACTAAAAAGGAAAATTGAAACTCTGGAACTAAGGAAAATATTTTTTTACAACATTTTTTACAACAACTGCCCCCATAGATTGGGCTACTACTCCAAAGAAAGTGAGCTCAAAGAAATAAAGGGAAAAGTATTTTGGAAAATAGCATGTGTTCGTTGTCGGGATTATGGTTATGTACATACTTTATTTAAGGAGAGGAAAAGAAACAAGTGAAAGGATGGAGAAAGCAGGTAAGGTGAGTTGAGGATTTTAATGGGAATGATGAAAAATATGGAGAGGTCAGGTGAGTAATTTTATTGTTGGAGTAAGTTCAGAGAAGGAGTATTTTCCCTCCTGCTGTTACCACCTCCCTCAGCAAGGCCTACCTTTTCTACCGACTAATAATTATGAGCAAATAGGAAAAGTGGCTTGATGGAATTAGTCATGCTTATGAAATATTCTCATGTAATTATAATGAAGGTGTTGTTGGACGTGTAGTTGTAGGAGTGAGAAAGCATGCACGTTCTCTCTCTCTCTCTCTGTGCATGTGTGGGTGCAGCAATAATGAAAATGCTCCCTGAAGCATCTCATTCGTAAATTTATCGACAGTTAATATCCCTTTAACATTATGCTTGCTACAGGGAATTTCTCCAAACAGATTAGCATGAAGCTTAGCATAATTTCATGTCATTTTATACCCATTTACAACATCTCCGTCAACATTTGCTCCAATTATGACCTCTCCTCCGTCGGTGCAATTACCTCTTGTGACCAAGGGATGCCATGTTTGTAGTTCACAAATCTCATTCTCTCTCTCTCTCTCTTCCTCTTACTTTTCCCAGATTTCCCTTTACATCTCCTAGGAATATTCATTACTTGCCATGTTACATAAAATTCCGAGTCAGTTGTAAGCTTTATAGTGAAAACAAGAATAAAAGATGGCCCAGCGCAAATCAACTGCTACAGCTACTCGTCCAGATTAAAATTTAATAGCAAGAATGATAAGAGTAAAGCCTCCTCATCCAGAGTCATTTAAACATTAGAAGAAATTATTTACAATCCACTCCCTATATAACACTTGAACAACAAACGTAAATAGTGTAAGCACTTGAGCTCTGTATAGTTACAAATCCAGAAAGTCAAGTCCTTTCACTCTGCTAAGTCACTTTTCCACGGATAGTCCCAAAAGAGCCAAAGTTATAGACTTTCTCTTTCTCTCCTACTTCAGCTACAAATGCTTACGTAGCTTTCAAATGAAAGCACGTAAGTTTACTTATGAAGTGTACTGTACATCATTATAGAAAACTTCTCAAAAAAATTCTACTCAAAGCTTAAAAAGAAATAGTCAAAGGAAAAAAAGTTTTTAGCGAAAAAAAAAATCCAACACTTGAGCACAAATGTATTTTCTCCTGACTTTCTCTTACACTTTCTCCCCACTCTCTACCATTCCCTACGTATGAAGTTTTTAGATTTATATGGAATGGGAAAATTCGCACATATTTGAGTTTTCCAAGTTCAGCTCAAAGCTCTTTTCTATACAAGGAGGAACTCAAACGGGAATAAGGAGCTTACAAATAAAAGTATGTACGCTTTGTATGAGAAGGAGCGAAAGTACGTAAAAACTCAAGTTTAAAAAAATGTATGTAGGTTATTTGTATAGTTATTTATTGCAATTACGTACATGTTCTTCAGATTACTTTAAAAAATTATCCTCCTACATATTATTTACGTTTAGCAAAATAGCAGAAGAAGAGAGAGAGTTTTTCCTCTTGTTTTTTTTACATTTCTACGACCGACAATGTTTATTTAGACTTTTAGGAATTTTAAAATTATCTCCTCCTCAAAACAAACTGACATGACATTGAGGTCGTGCCAATATAAACTGGAGGGTTTTTTCTTCCTCTTCTACGTATTCTTCATGAGACATCTGTGATTGAAAAATTTTGAGGAATGAGGCTAAAGACCTTTGGTATAAATATAGACACAGCTATAAAAGAGGACAGTAACAGTAGCTCCAAAGATCCTTTGGTATAAGAAAACATAAGAGAGGATTTGTTTCTCGGACAATTTGGTCAAGTGTGGAAGGAGGAATTGGAAAAGATTACTTACTTACAGGGAAAAGGAGGAGAGAGAGCTTACGGAATTTTAAATCCAATTCGTTTTTCCTATTTTCCAATGAAATGTCGAGATGGTTCCAATAATGACTCCTTGGAGTCCAAAACTTTCATACATACCTTTCCCTCCAACACTATTCCGTAACTCTCTCAAGGCTAGAGCGAAATAGAACATTTCAAGAAAAAGATGAAGCTCAACTTTCTGTTCCAGTGTGAAAATTCAACGTAGCATTGACAGAGAGGAAATGGATTTTCAAGCCTCTTGATTTATTGGTTTCCTCTACTAGAACTACTGAAACACTGCTCTCAGACACTCCACAACCTTCCATATGGCCATAGGATGAGAGCAAGACCAAAACTACTTGACATACTAATCAATATCGAGGAGATAAAAGCATGTGAAAAGTTACCAACAAGGTATCCAAGAATAACTTTATGTAACAAAACCTCTATAGGAGAAAACTACGGCGAGAGTGAGAGGGAGAAAATCGAGGAAGAGACGCAAAACAACTTTCTTCCAAACCTAATACATTCACAGAGAGTACGGAAGAAAGAGTGAGAGATACACAGGAACAGAGGAACAGAATGATAGAGATAGAGGGTAACATAAACTTTTCCTACCAACGAGATTACTTTGGCGTATAGGGAAATACATGAAGACTGTGGAAGCAATACAGGGAGTGAAAGCTCAAGAAGACCAACCCAAGCTCAAGAAAGCTCCAAATGGAGAAAGTGATCTTGGATAAGGAGAGGAAGCGTTCCTGGAAAACCTTACACAAGATAAACTTTTCAAAAGAATGGGTCCTCACAAGAAAAACTATAAGGGAAAGGCTGGGGAAGAGAAGAGAAAGCTGGAGAAAGTTATGGCTCAACAAAGCCAAAGAAATACACATACATATGTATATATATATAGAGAGAGAGGACCTTGAGAGAAGAAATTGTTGTGGAAGGAGATAGAAAGGAATAATGACTAGAACGAAACAGAGAGCTATGACCAGTAGAAAGCAAGTTTCAACGCCAGGCCAAAATAAAGTAGCTACTAGAAAAACCAAGAGAGAGCGAGAGAGAGGGAAAGCTATATATGGTAAAAGGAGAGAGAAAGAATTACAAGAGAGTGAAAACAGAATAAATGGACACATTGATAGGAAAGACCAAAGCAGAATATCAAGTGGAGAGAAAAGAGAAGGCAGAGGTTAGGGAAAACAAATGGTTGTTCAGAGAGTGGAAAGAAAATAAGTCAGGAAGGAGGTCTCTGGGTAAAGAACCAAGAGAAAGTAAGTGGGAAGGAAAGCACTATTTAATTATGCATTCGATACAGAAAAGATTTTGTGTGAAACCTACCCCTTGAGCCAACTAATTTCATCTCCTTGTAACAAGTCTCACTCGGAGAACAACAACAAACCATAAGTTATTGTCTACTACATTGGCAAACTATTCAATTTAGGAAAATTTCAAAACCGTCAAGAACCTTATTATTCCTCTCTCCTCCCATCAAAAACCATTCTTTTCTCAAACAAATCTTACTCTCTCTCCCATTTTATTTCTCTCCTTGACTCTCTCCAATGAATTACAACTCTTCCCTATCCCACGTCATAAATAAAACTTTCACCTTACATCCTTGTACTTCCATCTACATAAGCTTTTATATGTCACTCGCAGATTTTTCCAACTAAATAATAATTATTCAAATGCTCACACGTCTACGTGTGGTTTTTCAACGAAAGCTCAATTTTTTATAGCTTTTCCCATGCCTTTCAGAAAGAATACCTTCATCAGCTTGGGATTCTCATGCTCTCACAATTTCCACAGTTAGTGCTCCTTCCTTCAATACAGGGCCCATTGTCTATCTCCCCAGTGTATTTTTGTACATGCTCGAAAATTATGAAGAACTTCTTTAAAAATATTCTCTTCCATTTGAACACATTCCTATGGATTTGCTAATGTAAACAGAAAATATGACCTTGGGAGAACGCCTAGTGCGTGACATAATTTGAGTCACAGGAGGCAAAATACTAATGGAATGTTTCTTTTCTATGGATAAATACTCGTCAAAAAATCCATGGCTCCTTATTACAACACACACACACACATTTTCCTCTCTATACTCATCCTAAAAACTAATCATTATGGTAGAGAAAGCAAGTCTTTTCCCAAGGCTTTCTTCATATAGAAATTCCTTTATATCCACATGATGCAAAAAAACTGCGTGGTTCTAACACCTGAATTCATCTGCACGAGGAAATAAAACATAGCACTTGCTATACAATATACCTACCTGTGTTTACATCTTGAACATTTTCAATGGGAGGAATATAAGGAGAGGAGGAGGAGGAGGGATCTAATATAAAAATATCCCTTCACATGTCAAAACTGCATTTATCTTGTGTCAGGTTGGGGGAGACAGCTTCAGAATGGTAACATCTGGTGGGAAATGCAAGGGAGTAAATTAATTTCACCATCCTCTTGTCTCTCTCTCTCTCTCTCTCCTATAACCTAAAATAATAATAATAACTAACAAAGATAAATAGATATTAGTAGAATTTTCATGGGTTCTAGTGGTGGACTCCATATTGCTTTATTAATTGCGAGCTTTCCAACAACAACCGTGTTCATCCTCAGGCAATCTAACTACAACTCTTAAAATATAATAATCTATATAAAATATAAATTATATTTTTACTGGAGAAAGAAAGAAAGAAAGAAAAACAAAAATTACGAAACAAAAAAAAAACATATCCAAAATATCCATGAAAGAATCTCACCCAGATCCAACGTAATTACCGAGAGAGAAAAAGAGAGAAGGAGTGATCACGCTCTTACTTCACAAATGTAGTCTTTAAGAAAATAGAGAAATAGCTCTCATGAACTCTAATATAATAGAAATGGATGGATGGATGCTAAAAATAGTGAGCAAAAGTAAATTGGTAATATTAGAGTAAGGGGGCATTGGATTGGGAACAAATGGAGTGTACTCATCATAGAGAAAACGATATATTTATTTAGGAGCAGTAGGGGAGAGAGGATTGGGAATAATCAGCTGGATACAGGACTCTTGACTATGTCTATATAGATATATAGATAAAAGAGAGAGAGAGAGAAAAAAATATATATAAGGGACAAAGCAATGGTAAGTTGTACGGGAAGCAGATTGGTGTGTAATGGTAAGTGGCTTAAGTTGAATTTGGGAACTGTAAGCAGACTGTCGCGTTTGATGAATGAGCCTCTCTCTCTCTCCCTCCATTTCTCTCTCTATAGTTAAGTTCCACATTAGATTCTATTTTATAAATATATTTAAGCCTCTACATAAAATACCATGAGATTTCCACTTACATAATAATATGTTATAGGGAGGAAGAAGTTGTTGGGCGTGGAGTGCGGAGGCTTCTTTTCTAAATGCCACAAAACGCACTCTTCATGAGGTTACGTGCCACATGGATTGTTGGCATAAAGTCACTACAGAGAGACAGCAACAACTTCACCGTCCACACACAGAAACCACATGACAAGACAACCATAAGACGATAAATTTTATACTTTTCTCCAAAAGTCCTCGCAATTCTTTTTATGTAGCACAATTTTCCATACATTTATATGCAACCATAACAATTACAGTTCTACATTTTTTTTCTATTTACAAAACTCTAGACAGTAAAATCTCTTTGTAACGTGTACATTGTCTTTATAACGCAAATAAATCTCCTCCCATCCTGCCAAAACCTTCCATAGAAACAAAGTTAAGTTTTATGCAAATACCTGACTAGTTTATAAATAAAAAAATTATCCCATCATTCATATTCAAATGCTTATAATTAACTGAAATTTAAACGAGCGTCTTAAGAGCGAATAGGATTATTTCTTACATTAAAAACAACCAGGGATGCTTCAATAATTATTATTGTTCTATTAAATCCTCCTTCACGACTACGCTGAGTGATATTAGGAAAAGTATGGCGCGGGAACTTTAAAAAGTACATGAATCCAAATAACTTGAAAACAAATTCGACCTTGGGAATTCCCGGAAATTGAGAAGAAACTTTGGAGTGGCATTTACAGCAAAATCTCAATATTCCACTGATTACTTCACATTCATGTCAGGAGAAGCAAGAATAATGGATAATTGGCTAAATATATTTGGGCAACCGTTGACGAGCATTGTTTCGTGCTAATAACATTTTCCACTGTGATGAAATCGCTTTATTTTATAATACCCTGCCAACGCTATGAATAGGAAGGAATCTACGTGAGCCAGTACTAAATCGACGACTTTTCCTCTCTGTACCAACACAACTGGGACCGAAAAACTGAAACCTTGATCAAAGGAAAATCTGAAAATCCCTTAAATTCAAATCCTTCGTCGCGAGTTATTATTTCAACCGCACCTCCTCCTCGACAGAAGAAATAAGCTAATTTACGGGTGGAACTTTATAATTCAAAGTTAATTATATACACATTTCATACACGTATAGTATTTATAATAATAATTCCCATTAAATCCACAAATTAGTGATTTTTCAGTTCATTAATACTAATCTATTGTCCACAATTTCAGGTCTTCCATAAAAAATCAAGAATTTACTCCATCTCTCGATAATTGTAACTCTCATAAAATTCGCAAAGTAATTTTTTTGCCACTCACCTTTGTAACTTCAAAACTTCCAATCCTTGGTTTCTAATTATGCTACAGTTTTTATTTTAGTAAGTAATTGTATTTACATATTGAAGTAAGCGTAGTTTGTAAATAATTTCAAGATCCAACTAAATCACGAAAATTGAATAATCATTCGAGTCGTACTGAGAAATTGGAGAGAGAAAGTCTTAAGTAAAGTAATAAATAACGGAGAGAAATGAGCGTGGAGAAATACTGTGTATAGTAAGCTCACTGTAGTGACACATAAGGATGTGAGGATAGAGCCGATGAAGGAGAGGATTCAAAGGAGTAGCCCAAAAGTCTGTCTCTAACTCAATTGTTTCTATCACTCAGGAGAAAGAAAAATATTCAGAGCAATAAATCTTAAAGGAGCATCTGCTGAATACAAAAATTTCTTTTCCATCTGCCTCATCACTCCCCCCAACTTCCTCCACCCATACATACAGATACATCGGCAGTGATTGATTATTGAAAATTATTCCTCATTTCCTCCCGTTCAAATTCCATTACAATATAACTCCCTTCCTTTATCCCATCCTTCACTATACACACAGCCATTCTTTCCATTCCACATTGAGAACCCATAGTCCATCTTTCTCAAACTCTCGCTATCCCTTGTACTCTCACATCCTAACTAACTACACCCGGAAAATAAGAAATGACTCTTACAAAATGTGACTTTTACCTCTCAAAAGAATCTTTTTGTGTTTAAAGGACAAGAAAGAGAAACTTTTAAAAATCAACAAGGGGGAAAAATTACACTTAGCTTTATCACCTACTCAATGGGAGGTGGAAAGCTAATTAAGCCTTTTAAATGAGCGGAGAAACTTGTGCTTTCACTCATTTTCCCTCCAGCACACCGTCATTCCCAATGAGGAACTCTGGGGAAAGCAATAACAGAGACGCTCTAATTATCCCTTCAATGTTACTACAAAAGAGAGGTAATTATATTTTTTACACTACTTCCCCCCTACCAACAATATCCCTTATATACATATGTGTACATACTCACATACCCATACATGTACACCATTTAAATACTGTATATCTACGCCTAACAAAAAACACACAGGGCTTCAAAATACATACAAAACAAACTCCGCCTAAACTTTCATTCTCTCTGAGTCTCTCAGAGGCTGACACAAGAAGGTCTTTCTCTCCCCTCGAATAATTAGCGATTTCTTCCTCACATAATTAACTTGAGAACATTCATTAAATTTTCAAAGGGAAAATCAGACGGAGGAACAAATAAGATGTAGAACAAGTACATAGTGTAAGGGACCCAACTAGATACAACAAGCTTTTCTCCTTATATAGTCACGTCTTGAGAAATAGTGAGAGAGAGAGAGAGAGAGAGAGAAAGTGCCCGGAAGAACTATAAGGAAATCCTTTCTAGATAAATTTGTCACTACATGAGGCTTCCACTCCTTGTAAGATCCACTTGAGCTTGTCTCCTATCCTCAACAGATATGCTTCATTTATTCTCAATGGATGAATTTTGGGCGGGAAATTCGTTCTACAAGGACTTTCACACGAATATGCGGGGAAAGCACCCTTTTCCTAACTTTCACGCTATTTTTTCTTCTAATCCATTCTTTTCCCATACTTTCTCTGTCCTTGGTTTTAGTATGGACGTGTCATTTTTCTCATCCCTTTCTCTTCCTCTCAAATTATTACCAAACATCGGGATAAAACCGTAAAAAGTAACTACCACGTGGACATTTTTGAAATCCTGCTCTATAAAGGAATAGAAATTTAGAGTAGATTCCACTGGAGAAAATTTTTGTCCTTAGAATTTGAAAATTTACAGTAGAAAAAAAGTGTAAAAATAAATACAAGCAAAGACATTGAGATAATGGGAAAGTCTGTAAATATTTAAAAGTAACGGGAGCAATTGAGGATATTGGGAAAAGTAGCAAAAGTGTAATGGTGAGCCTTTCTATATACATATATTATTGCTTGTGGTGTAAGTAGAGGTTGGGGGAAAATAAGCTTTCACAGCGGTCGACAGTGTTAGCTCGGGCAGCTTTTCACGCTTATAATAAAAAGGAATTTCCAAGGACAGGTCCACAAGGGAGAAGATGGGTCGAAGAAGGAGAAAAAAAACATGTAGAGGAAGAGTTCCCAAGTGACCATCCATCATGCTGACCTCCTTTACACAGGATATTCTAGCCCACATGAAACCAACAACTCATCAGTTGTATTCTTTGTGGCAGGAAATCCTACATGATTTCATGTGGCCAAGTGTCTCATAGTAGAGTCAGAGCATCCAAACTTCTCCATACCAAAGATAATCCCTATCCTGCACATGGTAAATTCCCCTTACTTTTTCAGTAAGGGAAAATCCACTGAAAAAAAATATACGAGGGGAGAGAGTAAACAGGTAAGAAAAGGAGGTGTCAAAGTAAATAAAAGTAATAAATACTACAGCTAAAAATAAAACGGAGAAATCTCTTCAGTTAACACTCACACAACTCCGGAGGGCCAAGGATCGTAGGAGGATTTCCCTTATTTCTGTCTACCCAATTGAGATTTATCACTTGTTCTGGACAGCCTTCTCATCCTCAAACAAATTCCCTTTGAATTATTTTTTTCTCTAGAACCTTGTAAATATTCATCGTAAAAATAGAAACTTTTCCTCAACTTTCCCAAACTCTCTCTCTCTCTCTCTCCATAAAAATAATGTAATCAATTTCCACAGAAAATAAAACATTTCCCACTTTCAGAGTTTTTAAAAATATCCAACAACACGACTCCAAATTGAATGGAAAAAATCCACAGATATTATGGATAGAATTCTATTTTTAGTAATAGTTGTTACTATTAAAGCACGAATACGGAGAAAAAAATCCGTTCGGACATATTTCAAAATATTTTTACTACATTGGCTTCCTTGCAAAGTTTTTATATATTCTTTTCTATGGAATTAATTGCAATATTATTCTCCAGGAAAAAAATGGAAAAAATACAAATAAAAGCAACTTTCACCATTCAAATAATTTCTTTCCCACAGAACGTCATGGACGTTTCTCAATTTGAAGAAACCTCAAGAAGGGAGCTGATGTAAAGATAAAAAATGGAGAATAATATTGCAATTTAATCCTGAGGAGCTTCACCTCAAGGGAAGGAATTCGCTCAGGATAATTTCCTTCAAATTCAACTGAGAAAGTGACAATAAGGACAAACAATGATAAGTCACATTTCTGAGGAAACTTTCTGCGTCAGACAAAAAAAAACAAAACTTTCCCAATTTCTCCACAAAAAAGACATGGAAAAGAAAAGGAAAACACGACAGATTTCTCCTTTTATTCCAAAACTTATCCTTTACTTTCTACTTTATCCGTATCAACAGGCAAGTGAAAAGGCATGGGAAATCAAATATCTACTACGAATTCCTCCGTGAAATTCATAACGTCATTTTATGTAAATTTCATGCTAAAAACCACAGAGTAAAAAAGACATGTACAGAGAGAGAGAGAAAATTTCAGTTCAGTTTAGTATTACTAAATAGGGAACAGCAAGGGTGAAATCAAAGAGAAAGCAGAGGTGAAATGTGTTGGAAAAATTACATTTATTTATGTTTCTTCTATAAAATACATTTAAAAATAATGAGAATATTTCCTCCTATTCATCCAGCTCTATATTTTTCAAGTTAAGTTCTCGAGTATAGCGAGAGAGAGAGAGAGAGAGAAAGAAATAAAGAAAGGAAGAGGAGGAAGAAGTGAAGGGTTGGTAAAAGTCTTAGCTGAACATAAGATTTACATTAGATAGGTTTGGAAACAGCGTACGTCATCATTCTTCATGGATTATCTCTTTGGAAGGAAAACATACGTTATGTCCAATGTCCAACAACCAATTTGTCTTCTCTTGTATAGCACGCTACTACTAGCCCCCCTCAACTCTCTGTTTACACATTTTCTCCAACTTTTCTCCTCCTCCTCCCATGCTCTCTTCTGCACCAAATACTCCTCTCAATGCTCAACTCTCATTCTGCCACAATGAATGTGCCTTTCAATTTAACACTGTAATGACGTCGAAAACGAGGAGAAAATCCACCCAGAAAAGAAACTTAAACAATTTACACTATTTTCCTTTACTTTCTCTTCCATTAAATTCTCTGTTTATCCCCAGCTCCGTTCAGCTTTTGCTCCTTTTTTCTTAAACCCCCTCCCCCCCCCCCCACTTTATAATTACAGGGTCGGACTTAATCAGTTTCTTCCTCAATTGTTTCCTCAATCAATAAAGAAAGTACTTTCATTTTTTGGGGGCCCCGGTGAAAGCCTTCCAATACACTCTCATTAAATTTACATGAACAGTATTGATTTTTTAACGGGCTTGAAAAAATCACGAAATTTTTTCAGGGCCAGTGAAAGACAAATGTGTTAATATTTTCGGGAATTTTTGGACAAACATTTTAATTGATGTTCAAATATAAAATTCTTATCAAAATCGGGATTATTATTGCTATGATTACTCTACACTATAGTCTTAAAAAGGTTAAACTACCACACCAAAATTCCCTTGAAAGTATTTCCGACAGAGCAAGTAGCAAACAAAGGATTGGAGTAGTAGTAGAGAGTGAGAGAGTCTAGCGTGCGTAAACCACATACCATGTACAAGTATTAAATGACTTTCTCCCTATATATAAATAGGAAAATGTGGGAGAAGCCAGTCAAGGGAAAGTGATTTATACCTCTTGCTCAGTAAATGCTTTTGTATGGAACACTTTCCCATGGAGTTTTGTTAATTTCCAACTCTTTCTCTTTCCCTCCCTTCCCTTTCCCTTTCTCTTGCTCTTTCTCCCTCACTTTTTCCCCAATGAATGCAAAAATGTGCAGAGAAAAAAAGTCAACAACAAAAAAAAACCATGGTCTTCAGTGCAGTGCACGAATAAAGCGTAGCAGTGAAACTTATAGATTTGTGGTTATATGTTTCCTCCCATGATATACTCTCCTATATACGTATATACACATATATATGTAGAGCTACATACACACATATATTGAAATACATGAAACGGTTTACTGACAATACAAAAGAAGGGAAATTATTCTCCTTCCGCTTTTGTCCCATTTAGATAAAAACCGTGGAGATTCTAGCCATTTTCAGACCATAGACTTTCTTTCTTCCTCTCTCTTTCTTTTCCCCAACTCTTCTTCCTTTTTTATTATACTTTACTTTTTGCTTTACACTTTATATGGCCGCCGCAAATTTTCCTCTCATTCTTCAACTTCTTTAACGAATAAAGGATGGCATACTTGAGAGTGAGCACAAGAGAGTGAGAGAGAGAGAGAGAAAAGAAAGAAAGAGAAAAAAAACTCGAACCTTTTAGGACCATATGTACATACATACATCTAATGGTCTCCCAGATACTTGGGAACATATCATTGTTGGGATATAATAGAGGAATTCTTATCTCTGCCAAGACCACATTAAAGCCTTCAGTATTAATTTGAATTAAATACATTATCTGTTTATAAAGATTTATCCTTGCCTTTCTCACTGTCTTCTTTATTTTAAAAAAATAGCCCAACTTTTACCTTTTTTAATGTCTACGTTGAACGTTGAGTCCCATTGAAATTTCATTTACACGAACATTTAAGAATGAGAGGAGGAAGATTTAGAACTTTTTTACTTTCTCCAGTACAGCCCTTCTTCCCTCAAGATTAGAATATGCAAATGTGTATGTAAAATGTATGTAAAATGTACGTAAAATGTATGTAAATATTTATTTAACATGAAGTATATATAGATACCCAATGGAAAGAAATAGAGTCGTAGGAATGGCAAATTCTTAGGAGAAAGTAACCGTTGCGTTGGGAAAAATAGGAGTTGGTAAAAATTTAATTAGTGTTCCCTTCCCACAGCGTGTTCAAATGAAAATTATTCATGACGATGCAGCCACTGGAAGTGGGAAGAGAATGTGGTGAAATTATTGAAGTGATATATGTAATTATATGTAGATATAAATTCTAGTAATACAGGGCTGCGTACATATCTACAAAGGAATCCTCAAGGGGTATGAGAGAGAGAGATTCACTGGAGAAATCTCGACTTTCTATCATTCCCTCATTGGTTCTGCACTATATTTTCTGGTCGTTTTGTCCCATAGTATAGTTTTTATAGAATCATTCTTATAGTTATATACATGTATATATATATATATATGTATTTACATGCTATCTATACGGTGTTGAAGGCTGTTGAGTACAGTGGGAGAAAGTGTGCCCATGAATTTATTATTATGGTAGCTTCTTGACATGAAACCTATCGTGCCGCCATGTACACATGAAATCATCTTTGAGTTAAAGACTCTTATCACTCTCGGCCAACCCATTGGTTCTTAACCCTCTCCTACCATACAATGACTCCCTTTAGTATATGTCAGGAGCTGGAAAGGTCATAAGTATATTGGAGGCCTCATATCCTAAGTGGCTGTATATGTACACGTACAAAAAAATAATTCCAAAACCAACGAGACCCTTTTCCTAAAATAGCTGAGAATCATCTGGATCCAATGCTTTTCTTATGAAGTAGATATGTTCATCAATTCGCAGAAATTCAGTTAAATACATATAATGTATTTTACAAATTATTATTAAATATTAACCAACAACTAAACTAGAAAATTTATTTAATTTAAACATGATTTATACATGGAATGAGGAACAAAAAGTAGAACTGTGGTTTTTATGCACTATTTCTACAACAAATTTAACTTTATTCCGGAATGAATTTTTTAAGTGAATCTGTCATAACGGTCGATCATTTTCCCTCAGAAAAATTCATGGTTTTTATGGGGAAATTTTTTACAAGGTAATAAAAGAAATATGTTAAAAAACCCAGCTTTTGGCCCCCTTTTGTATTTTTTATGGAGAAAAAATCATTTGCAAGTAAATGTATTTTACTATAGTATGTTACTATTTTTTATGCAAACAGCTATAAGGAATTGGTGGTTATAGGCTTGTATTGTAAATTCATACATTTATGTCTATATAATTAATTATATCTGAGGAGGACCTGATGCGTGAAAAAACACTAAGGAAAGAAGAACCATCGGAGGGCGAAAAAAGGTACTTTGGGATGGAGAAACTCTATTGTGAGAGATTTTTTGGTGAAAGTACATATATAGGAATAAAAAAGAAATGGTACTTGACGTTTTTACAATAAATAAGCTTATATATGTAGTAAACTTATCACATCATATGCAAACATAGTGGGAAATAGTATTGCAATTTATTACCACATTATGCTTGAGTGCACGACGAACAACGGGTGTGAAGAGCTGTCCCACGAGTGGACATCGGGGTCGAGTGCGACAATGACGAGAGAAGAACCGACAGAGGGACGGTGGTGGATGAGATCTTTCTAGAAGAGGCGACAACGCTACTAATACTTCTTCGGCTAGGGTTTTCCCTAGTAAATCACCCGCCTGTAAAATAAAAATAGTAACACTGCATTAGCCATACAAAAAATTTTTTCTTCCTAGAAATAATCCAGTTTTTAGTCTCCAAAAATGATTTTACCAACGCTTTTTTCTAGAAGGAGAAAAATTATTTGTTTAGAACATTTTTGCCAACCATCAATTTAATTTCCCGATTTTCTTATTGGTTCTTATATGTAGGGTAAAATTGTTCAATTACAGTGAGACGAACGTCAGGAAATACATGACAACACAACCAAATTGATTAACGAAGTTTCTCATCAAAAAAGAAACCAGCTGTCCTGGACGTGAAAAATTACCATTACTACCAATCCCAAAGTTATTTCCTTCGCAGGATTATTTTTTAGTTCTAGAGGCTAAGGACCTGTGGAATTTTTACCTAATTTCCAGACTGACAAGTGTCCCACACAAACTCACACACGCACTATAGACCTATGAGAAATTGAGGATATAATGGATTCCAAACAAATTACAGCTTATCTTTTCAACTACGATAATATATTTTTACTCGTTGCAGCTCCCACATGTTTATGGATGTAATTATTCTACATGCAAATAAGTAGCTACTTAAATATATATCGAGGAATAGTTCGTGCTGGAACTACATTTTCTCAGGAAAGAGTATACCCCATGCTCACTGTTTCCTGAACTCAATGCGACAAGCCTTACGATTGGAAGACAAATACAAATGAGCCTGACGTACTATATTATTATCGTGAACTCCACAACACGTCACTAGGGTTACGGTCCAAGGCACAAGATACTCACTTGAGAAATGGTTATCCTCTAATACTTCCCCCTGTATAATCACCTACGCGTATTCTGCATATGAAAATAATTCAAAACTCCTCGTAACAGTGACATAATACATAAGCCATAAATCATTCTTAACCACAATACTTTAGCCTCGCAAATTGATTACCTAAAATAATGTCATTCAGACCGGAATTTTTTCAAATTAACATAAGCCATGGACTTTGAGGCCAAACTACTCATGTAATAGTTTCAACCATACCTCCAAACAAATGCTTGAAAAAAATGGCATTTTTTATTGAACTTGATCGTAATAAATAATTTCCCCCAATAAAAACTTTCAAAATTAATTGAGGCCAAGAAACTATATATTTCTCATGGAGTCTTATCTAAACGGTTTTATCCACATTCAAAGACCCTTTAAGGCTACTTTGAATTTCAAGGGATCACTTAATAACATTTATCTTTGCGAAATCTCTAAGTTGAGGCCAACAAATTCCCACAAAGGAGAATGAGGCCTGACCCAGACCATGTATTCCCTGAGAAGTTATTTCTCCTCGGACAATAGAAACAAAACAGACAAAACCGTTACAACAAAAAAGAGAAAATATTACAAAAAATACGAAATAATTAAATATTGTAAAATATATGTAAACAAAAGATACGATATAGAGAGTACTGAACACTAAAGTAAATTTCCGTCTCCTTATTTTTTGGGGTAGTTAGACGAGAAGAACTAGAAGGAAAGCCAAGGAGGCCCAGCGTGACAAATTAAGCTTCACTATCTTTCCCATCAAGGGGAAGTTACATTACGTAACAAAGGAAGGAGATCGCAGGGCGTCTTTTCTCTTCCATTATAAATTCCCTCAACGATCTCATCCACATGCTGTCTCACAAAACTATAGATACGTCCCAACCTGCTTTCCACCACTCTAGAACTCAATATTATACCCTCTACGTTAGCCTTGTCGTCTGGCAACTCTCCTTGTGTATGTACAAATGTATATGCCCAAACAAGAAAACAGTAACTGCACTTTTCCACATACACGCACAAACCCATAAATAAAAGTCCATGGTAATGTATGGGCTGTAAGTATGTACATATCTATGTAACTATACATTATGTAACATATCTACATTACAGTCACAGTATTAATGATTTTGATCGCCCTTGTGTGAACTATCCAGACCGCAGGAGAAACCAAAGGACAGGACAAAAAGCAAGAGGCTTGGCAAGAGAAACTCACTTTTCTCCTTCCTTTCTCCACACTCCAACTAAATAATACTAACACATATGAAAGGACATAATATGTCAATAGATACAAAGGAAAATAGCTTCAAACCTAGCACCAAACTGGAATATCTACTATTAAATTACAATGAAAAAAAGCTTCCTCCATAGCATTGAGGCCAGTCTGGACTGAAACAGGGAAGTCCAGAGAAAGCCGTATCAGCCCAATATGTGTACCATGTCATTTAGGAAGAATACTTTAGTAAGTAGAAAGTAAGTCGAAATAGAAAAAGCCCTACTTTTAGTACAACCCCGTTTACCTAACTATTCGGAAGCAGTCCTGTTTGAGGAGTTGATCTTGCAATTAATGGAAGGAAATATAAAACAGTCTCAGGAGACTCCATTGGATCAACAACTACCCACGCTTGAGACTCAAACTGAGAAATACAATTAGAGTATCTGTACGTTAGCACATGTTACCACGTAAAGGAGAGAGAGAGAGAGAAAGTGCAATAACTTTTCTCTTCCGCTCTGTCCCCTACAAATAGATCACCTAAATAGAGACCTCTACTCTATATGAGAAATTATATAAGCTATGACATAACGCATTCATTTCTATATAATGTTTTTGAAGGAAACCATTCTGCCATGTATTTACGTAAATGCTCAAAAGAATATCTTTGACTATTTTAATTTCCATGATCCTAAAATTAGCTCAATGCCTACGACCTATCTCTATCCCTCCCACGTCCCCTCCCCATCATTACTTATCCACATTGGCTGGAAAATCCGAGCCAGCCTCATGTCGTTGGCAGCATTTTCAAAAGTGAATTGTGACGAGTCTAGTTGTGTAATGGGGAAATATGAGCAGATCTACAATATCAACAGAGGAGATGAAGCACATACACACACAAATCTGTATGTATGAAACTCAGAGGTCAATATAACACAACTTTTATTTTCCAGTACAAATAAACCATGAATCACGTTCAGAGTTTACTCACACAACACATTTCCAACCCAATACTTTTAGCTCCCTATTCTCTAATATATAATGTAAGCTCAAAATCAAAGCACACAACTGCATATATTACTCTGGTTGAGTGAACAATCCACTCGTTTAAAGGTCCAAAAAAACAGTTTCATGAGACCTGTTAAAATTAAAAGGCATGTTTCTAAAATATTATATAGCAAAAAATTATGATACTTTCCCCGGTAGCTTAAGCTATAAAGGCCCATATAATTTTACTCACCCTACAAAAAACCTTTGAGACCTTAATACAATAATAAATTTTCAATAATAATCGTATTTCAAGAGATGCCAGTAAAGAAATGTTTTTATACTATGGTCTCTTTTGAAAAAGATTATGGGCCTCTTTCTAAAGACTAAAATAGATCATTACTGACATGGCCTCTGTCAATGTTTAAAAACCCTTTGGGCCTCTTCCTTTACTAAAAGACCTTATCCCATGTTTTATGGTCTCTGGGTAACCAAAAACTTAAGCCAACAAGTACACGCTCCTTCAAAAAGAAAATTTGAGCGGCTATGTGAGAATACAACACACTAAATATGGGACTCTATGCGTGAATATGAAGGAAATCAAGAGGAAAAAGATTCCAAGAATAAATGAGAAATTATTTGGATGAGTTATGAGTTTCCTACACCATACAGAACTCAGGCGGGCGGGAAATGAAGCACATTCTCTCTGGGATCACAATGACCGTAATTATTCTGCTCCCAACACTGTCACTCTGTCACTGGCGGTGATGTATTTCCACATATGCTTCCTACTACTACTATTGCAAACCTACCATAGAAAATTATAGACTCAAGCACTTGTACCAAAGGCAAAGGAAAGTTATGACAAGTCTAGTATTTCAAGTTCACGCATCCTCCCTTCTTCTTTCATTTCAACATTCCATTCATTTACGGATACTCGAGATCACATATATTAAATATTGACTTTGTTTCATAATATATATTAAAATACTATCCATATTATATTTATGTATAACGCATAATGTTTTATAGGAAATTGTTAACCATCAGAATTGTATTCATCAGAAAGGTTTGAATCATAACTGGAATTTTATTCTTTCCGTTTTAAAATTCATTCCTGCTTTCTCTCATCTATTCCTTTTTGAAAAAAAATCTAAAGCTCATGTTATACACTCGCATACTTGCCGACAAATACTTCAAAGCACCTGCGAGGCACACGTGCAAATGTTCACATGTGCACATCAAAAAACCATCTCCATTCCATGAATTTCAATAGGAAATGTTCTGGCTACGGAATAATTATTATCCATTCGCATTCGTGTCATTTTTTTGGCCCCTATGCCGGGGAAAGACTTTCGCTCGAAATGTACATACATTGAGCTCCATTTAATCCTTTCACCATCCTTACAACTACAGACCATAACTGTCAATTAAAAATCCCATTGTTCAAGAAGACAGTTTTCGTAAAATATTACACAACTCAATGCGCTTTTCTTTGTTCCTAATGCTTTCCACATGTGAATATTAAATTACCATATTGCAAATAATCTCAATTTAAATATTCGAATTCAACATTTGTAAAAAAAATTAAATCTTCAAATAATTTATAAGAACAAGATACATGTATATTATTATTAATAATTATTAATATCGGGGCTTATACTCCAACCTCTACCTGTTAAGGTCTGTCGGAGTTGTCAACCATCTTAACCTTTATTAGTTC
>JAQFXU010000337.1:0-60126 GCA_034693705.1 Spatulosminthurus flaviceps | reverse complement strand
TATTATTATTAGGTGGTTTAAACGTTAAAATCTTTCATACAGACATGCCCATAGGAAAGGATTTCAAATCACATAGCGCATCGCGATGGTAAAATAGCCACACGTGGAAGTCAAATCCTCTTAAAAAATTAGAAGGGGCTGGAAATGAGGCGGAAAAATATATCTTGGGAGGGAAAATCTCGGAATTGAAAATGAGATAAAGCGTTGCATGTCCCAGACTGAAAGCGGAAGTTGAAGGGAAGAAGTAAGTAAGTAAGTGAAGGGAAAAACAGGAGTAAAATGTTTTTGTACTACTTAAATTAGTCCATGAAAGGCGAACATGGCCCTGCGGAATTCAAACAGGAATTGCGGGAGGAAAGAGAAAGAGCTGAGGAGTCATAACTGCTGGACACAATTGCCGGAGTGACATGAAGTTGGTTGTAGCGGGAGCAGGTGATAGGAATAAGGGGAGTCTCCAGGAAAAGTGTGAGTAATGAATGGAGGCACAATTGCTCGTCGAGGGAGGACGAGCGAGTGATTGTGGAGGCAAGGAGAACAGTAGTTGAGCAAAAGTTTGTTCATTGACGCCAGCCAAAGTGGAAAGTTGTTCCAGGCAAAATAGCTACGAGCATATTTTTCCCTAATGCACTCTCTTCTCTCTCTCTCTCTCATTCACTCAGTCACTCACACTCTCTCACTACACATGTAGTAGGATTATGTAGAAAGAGGCAAGGAGGAAAAGTTGTAGGAGCGAGAGTTGGAATGGAAAACCTTGCTTTTATTGTCAACCTTTCATCAATTTTTCAACCTTCTCCCTCCATAACACATATTCTCTAAAAATCATATCTCCATACAAATGTAACCTTCCAATCCCTCCATTCCATTAATGACTGCTGAGGAAACTTATCCTGGAAAAATACTCCTCCTCCTCCCTCCAAACAAATTTGAGAACGTGGTGAAAGTAACCGGGACTTTTGCACTAACATTTCCTCCTTTCCCTACAAACAAAATCTATTTCGGAATATGAACATGCATAAATAATCCCCCACCCCCGCCCCTCCCATTCACCAGCAAATTTTCTCTACATGATAACTTTCTCCCTCGGAAAATCCACACCCACACATATTCCGTTCCACATATCTTACATATATTATATTTGCAAGCATAATATAATAATAATTGGTCTGGAGGGAAGGGAAACATATACATGGGAAATCCCAAGCTGTCACGGACTCTTTTTCACCAGCTACTAATACATGGTTTGCTACAGCCACAGCTCCTACTTGAGAAACAAAAGTGTAAGTTCCCATGAAAATATATATACATACTTACAAACACACACACACACACACGTAACTGGAGGACATGGAAACGTATATCTGATAACCACACACACACCTTTCCTAGTATTTCATCCGCTTTGACACATATAGTATTGGGGAAGTTGGAGTACTCCGTACCTGCCGTTGACTCACATTTCCTCCAAACTTTCACCCCACGGCTCATTCCCACCTAATTAACATTTAGACTCCGTCATACATTTCCTCTCCAACTTGCTCTCCCTTTTAACACTTGGGCCATTCATGAACTTTCTTCTCTCACTCAATCATTCCAGACCCTATCACCCTTCTTTTCATAGCCCTCCTACTACTACAACCCGTCCGCAACCTCACACACTCAGTTCTATTGCGATTTTTTCGCAAAGTCTCCCCTCCCCCCTTTCCGGTCCCCATAAGTCAAAGTTCACGTACAATCTCCCGGAAATTATCTACATACATGGGTAATATATGACCAGGAAAACAAATAATACTTTTAGTATCAACAGTATCAACACTCTCCTGATAAAGCATAATTTTAATTTATGGGATTTTTATTATAATTTGCCACTTCTACCCAGCTTCACGTGCCTTTGTAGTCCAAAATTAAATTTGTTGGATTTTTTCATTTACTAAGGACTAGATCATTTGTGGCTACTCCCTTATGACATTTGGAGCATGATGTGGTACAAAGTGTATGTATATCACGTACAAATGATTTTTAATGAAATTGTTTCATTTAAATGTGTATGTATATGGACGAGTATATAGAGATGACATAAAGCTGGGCAATGCTATATAATTAGGCGACAATGGGAAGATTTTTTTGGGACCGAGTTATTATGACAAGAGTTGAAGAGAGGAGTTGAGATTTGAGGAGACGCTCGCAGTTTTTCATCGAGAGTTTTTCTTGGGAGAGAAAGGTAAGGGAGTGAAGGAGAGGAAATTGAAATTGTAATTTGTATGGAAGAAAAATATGGAGACAGAGTGTATCTCATGGTCTCATCATCAACGAGTGTAACAATTGTGCTTTTCTCACTTGAGAGTTTTTACATTGACATGAGCGAGTGGAGCTTCTAGACACTTTTGGTTAATGTAGCTTTTCCGGGTTTTTTTTTCTCACTCTCTCTCTCTCTCTCTTCATCCCATGTCTGCCTTATCTCCTCCGCCACTCATGCCGAGCCATCCATCATGAAGGTTGCTGCTACTCATTAGGATCATCTCAGTTAGTCATTTCTGGAGTATGTGTCAGAGTCTATGTGTTTATACATGGATTTATATGTATTTTAGTATGAATGGCTTTACACAGAGAATGATGTGGCTATTTGTAAGTACGAGGAGTATGGAATGACATGAGACCTTGAGTGTTCCATTTTACTACTCTAGACACCCTAGACGAGCCAATGTAATAGTAGGGAAAAAAGGGAAGACGGCTGAAGGTGTTTTGGCGTGAAGTTTTGACACAAAGCTGTTCTAGAAACTTATGATTTAGCAGAGGAGAACGGACTTTTCCTCGAGTCCAAGGAGAGAAGAGTAGGGAATGCAAATTTGGAGCGGGAGTCGGAGCTAATTTGTCCTTATGACTCTCTATTGTCGTAATTATATTGCATGAATGGGTGGCTGGAGACGCCCCAGCATTTGCCCAGAGCCCCGAAACAAGTAAAGATGAGGAGCTTTTGTTGGGAGTAAAGGGCTTGTTCCAGACGGAGATATAGGGAGAAAGCCATTATGATTTGCCAACACATAATAAAAAAAATGAGTAGTTAAGTAATGGTGGTCGTAAATAATTTTTTTCGCCTGCTCTTGAAGGTCTAGCCATACAGCCATGTACATGTAATAAGGCTTATCCCTCAAATAGAGTCCTTTCCTCTATTTTCCCATTGCATTGCATTGCCTATTTGGAAATAATATAAATGACTTTTGAGCAGCCCAACATTTTCCTTTGCCTCTTTCCCACCAAGGGCAACGACTCTTCGGAGGTTATGGATTCCAGAATCCAGTCCTTTCCCTTCCTTCATGTCATGTCCAGCCGCTTGGAAATCAAGCAGTGCTCTTTCCTTCCTTTGCCAAAACACCATAGGGAATTAATACACTCAGTCTTTTCATTCTTCACAATTTTTTTTCTCTCTCTCTCTTTTTAGACTCTTGGAAAAAAATCCCTTGAAACTCGACTCTCTCTCTCTCTATTACCCTTGTTATCAAAGTCATCCTTCATTTTCCCCGTCTGCAGCCTGTCAATACGTAAAGTTACCAAAGTACTTACATTTCTAAGCCTATTACATTTACACACTTTAAATTGCTCCAGAGTCTCTTACTTTATACCAGCACATTTGCTAAAAGTAAGAACATTTGCACAATGCAAAATTTTACAGATATTCTCCCCCTTTATTTTTTTCTCGTTATGATGCAAACGTACACTCAAATCCCAACCTTCACGTCAATATCCATCCTCATCTTTTAAGCTGGCAGAGTTTGAGCATTATAGTTTTCTCTTTTTCATTTTATTAATAATAATTAATCCCAATAATTCACTAGCGGATGACATTTTCATCAAGAAGCGTCTTCCCCCCATTTAATGAAGGGAGAAGTCCAGTACTCTCATATAAGTTTATTGGAATTTTTGAGTGTTAAAATTTTTGGCGGGAAATGTTCAAAATTCCTTTGGTAAAGGGTCTTCTTTTGTGGAAAGATATTGGAAAAGTTTGGTTAGGAAAAAAAAGTTGGTGGGAAATTAGAAGGAGGAGAAGGAGAATTATTATTCTCAAGGGGAAAAAATTCCGAGGAGTCAAACCCATAAATTAGAATGATGCTTTGAAGAGCCCTTATTTTTCGCCTGTAATGCCCTCCTCGCCTTTCTAACTGCGGATTTGTATGTAAATAGTGCAAATACTAGAAGAAAGGCATCATCTCCCATGTATGTAAAATATTATCTATAGGAATGTGTATGTTGAGTAGAAGACTTGAACAAATTCATGTTCAAAAGCCAAGGGTGATGAGGAAACTTTTGTAAGGAGTTCATCATCTCTGCTGTAGGATGTAAATTAGAAAGCCATGGTAAGAAACTTGAATTTAAGTGTAACTTATATAAAAATACATATGCGCATTGTAAAGGGAAGGATTTTTTTCTGAGGCACACGTACTCACATTGCGTTCAAGAGAGAGAGAGTGAGAGAGAGTGTGTGTGTGTGTGTGTGTGTGTGTGTGTGTGTGTGTGTGTGTGTGTGTGTGTGAGTTGGTGGAAAAAAAGGTGTTAATTTTCTAATTGTCCACACACCTCTTTCCGCCCATTTCCCCAAGTAAAAAGTTTTTTAAGGATGAGGCTATTGAAATCCGCACATTTTTTTTGTAGAACATTTGGTTCCGACTCGTTTCATGTGGTTTCATTCATATAGGGCCATTGGATATGTGTGTGCCTGTGATATAATGGGGAGGAAGAATATAATAAAAAAAATATGGTAGAGAGCACATGCTGTGGAATGGCATATGGGAAGGATGAGATACATATGGCTTTTGCCCACTCCTCACTCCGAGAAGCTAAACAAAGTGTGAATTGTGAGACAGGTCTGTAATATTTCACCCAATGATTTATTCCACCGAAGACCATCAACTTGCATTGTGTTACATAATTACATGAAAAATGGTCCTGGCAACATTCTTCAATTATCTCTCTGTTATTATTATAACTATTATTATTTGTACACACACAAACAGACACACATACACATACAATTCCCTTCTTCATGGCTTACTTACATTGTACAAGGAGATATTGTAGTATGTAATTTTTTTTATGTCTCCACAGAGTTTGATATAAGAAGCCTCAAGATTCCCTAGCCATTCGAGAGGAGGACTCCAGCTCGGCCAAGTTGAAATAATTATGATCGGATGGCTGCACTCCGCTATTTCTCAACCAAAGAATTATTATTTTTTTCAAATTTGTTTTCTCACAGTATAGATCTCTCACAACAATCAGATATTTTTAATCCCACCATTTATAGTAGTAGCTATGTGGAATATTGTAATATACCTTCCTATATATGCTCCTCTCCTCTCATGCACTTGAACATTGTAATGAGCCTTGTAAGATAGGATCCAAAAGCACAGAATTGCTTTTTTTCAAGAGAGAGAGAGAGCGAGAGAGATGAAAAATCTCTTGTCATTCTCAAGTATTAAATGCACAAGCTTACCGTGTTCATCCCTATGAAATTGACTATTTTCAAGAATCACTTGTACACACACACACACACACACACACACACACACACACACACACACAGCCAACGAAATTAAATCCAGCTCGTAAACAGCTATAAATTCTTTTCTCATAGTCTATCATATTCATGTACAGAAGGTTAGAAAAAATTAATGCTATAATTTACAATCGTGGAAAATTTGTGCTTGAAAAAGATCCAGAGTAAAGAAGAGACAAATTATTGGTTACCAAAGCTGTACTAAACAGAGCTTCTCATCGCCGCTGATCAAGTTCCGTTAAAACTGCATCATAGTATTCAAGAATAATAAGGAATAATATCCTTTACATTTATTACCATGTAGTAGTAGGGTAAATAATGTATTTTTAGTTACATATATTATATGCTTAAGAATATACATATGAGTTTTTTACAATTTACATGCTCAAGCCATCCGTTTAGATGGATAAGGTAAAAGAAAGGCTAAGTTTTTTTTTATACATCTCTCTTGAAACGTCTACTCCCCAGCGGCTACTTAAAGATGCAGAGAGGGAAGTGGAGCTGATGATCTGAAGACATGCTGGAGTTCATTCCCATCATCTCCTCACAAGAGTAACAGAGGATTAGTGAGGAAGGATGGGATTTAATATTTGTAATAGTGAATTTTGCTCTCTGGCAGACAGTCTATTGACTTTCACCTGTCTACATGGAATACTTATGTGAAATGTGGAGGGAAAAGGGTGCCAATAAGAGCATATTAGCACGTCCAATACTAATAGTTATACAGTGCTAAGGAGTTAAGTCGATTGGCGTTGCATAGGAAAAGCGTTCAAAGGCTTCACACACAAAGGTTTTTCCTACACAAATGATTCTATCTCTATATAAAGTTTGTATGCACACAAAGGGGGACTCTCTTGCAAAAAAAGAGCACTTTTTCATCTGTCTCACTTTTTTATCTCCGTCCACCGGCCTGTCTGGCACGGTATAAGGGGAGTAAATGGAGTGAGTCTATGTACTCATACTAAAGTGGAGAGCTTGTCTAATTGCAAAGGTATAGAGCCAGAGACGATATGAGCCTGTCCATAGGAAAAATATACATAGTTTTATTGTTAGCAGAAGGAAAGGAACAAGTGCAATACTAAAAAGCCCGTTACTAGGTCTCATCACACTTCTTATCATTTACCGGAGTCCAAGGTACATTAGCACTTGTCCACCTATATGCTTCCTCACAGAGCGACATACTTATGTTCTGTAATTTTATCTTTATCTCTCCCCAACTTCCCCGTATATTTACTAACTTTGTGGATCCATGGGCTAGACCAAAAAAAGCAAGTACAAGTAGGAACTGACTGACTCCTGTCAAAACTTCCAGTCTCCACCGATAACAAGAAAAGGCATTGAATCTCCAATGAAGATCCTACCCAGACCTACCAGATATGTACAACTCCATATGCCAAATGTGACGGGAGCAGTCAAATTGTATGCCAATACTCAATTCCACACAGGGTTTCGCAAAAAGAAAGAAACGGTAATAATAGTCAAATACTCGTCTCAAAGATTAAGCCATGCATGTGGAAAAAGTTCAAGGGAAATAAAAAAAAAATAAGCAGAGTATATAGGAAAATTTGATGTGAAATTTTAGCGTGTGCGTAAAACTTTCTGAATATAAAAAAAATCAGGGATTTTGAAGAAGCTTTTGTAAATTTGGTAAATTGTTTATTCACATGTACACGCGTGGAATTTTCTTGGATAACAGAGGAAAATCCTCTGAGGTCCCGACCAGAATTAAAGCGTTTTTTTAGTAGACAAAACCAATAGGGTATGGGTACGGTGTGTAACAAAGGAGCAGCTTTGATGAAAAAAAAAACGTTTTGTGGAACCACGTATGTGTAACGTTTGAGTAACGTAAATATGGAGTTGCTACATGTGTGTGTGTGTGTGTGTGTGTGTATGTGTGTGAGTGTGAAAAGGTTTATTGAAACACCTCCGTAAACATGTCTATTGTTAAGGCTAACTTCGCAAAAAAAAAAAAAAAACTTGAGAGAGCTTCCACCGACGCCAAAAAAAGCCAACGTTGACTGAACATGTAAAAAATAACAAACATATGTCATTGAGGCTGGAAATGGATGTGGAGGAATCTATCTATAAGGACACATGAATGTGTGCGTTTCACACTCACCACCATAGTAGTGAAGTCGGAGTAAGTCAGTGCAATACACTCTTTTAATTTACTGATCAGGTCTAAGGTCCTATTGTTATTTGGCTGTTGTGAGGGAGTCAGTCCGTACGGTACGTTGTAATGTCTGTATGTATATGTACATAACACATAAAAAAAATACACAAGTAAAATATGCATTTGTTCATTCAATGGTCTTGATCAACCTTTTCGATAATAATAGTATTTTTACTACGTCTATCTATGCATATACTATCAACTGTATGGAAGAGTCGCCCGGAGGAATAGTAACAGTTCTCTTTTTATCACCATATCCTTTGCCCACACATTATAATAGCTTCGTTTTGGCAGCTTTATTTTCTAGTACTCCTTGACCACTCAAATAAATTCTTGTCTGTCAATGGGCTCTGACTTGTCTCTGTACATAGTCCACGTATCTAATTCCCATAGGAATTCTGATGTAACGAGAAAAAAAATAAATAACAAGAAGAAATTCTCAACGGCCTGAGCTCCTGTGGAATGTGTCCATGGGCATCGTATATATACTATTTGGGTGAGTTCAATTCTTTTCGCATAACAAATAATATATAATCCTCGGGACGGAGGGATTTCGAGGAATTCATAAACTCACTCTGAATTCCTTTCTTTCACTCACTCTTACATAAATGTACTTGAGCCAGAAGAACTACCTGCAAACGATACAATTAACATTTCGAGGTATGTACAGAGAACGTACAAGGATTTTAGGGGATGGGAAGATTTATTAAAGGAAGGGACCTGAACATTCTCAAGGAATTCCTGTGCGGCGGTGTATTTGGTAGCAGGGTAGGATTGATGGATTGTAGAAAATGTTTACAAAATGACCTCTCCTGGCCTACGTAGTACCATGGCACGTACATGCGTGCACATAATAAGAAAAGGTCTTTAGCAACAAAAGCTATTTACATATGTGCATTTGTCAATGTGAAGGGCTGTGAGAGAGAGTTAGTGCGTTAACCTAACCTACCCCAAAGCTATATAGTAAATGGAGCTAAACGTTAGTATATATTAGCTTTAAGAATGGGATTTTAAGCAGTACGTTGTTTACGAGAGAAAATACAATTGTATCATATAATAAAAAAAAAAGTAGAGTGTTATATGGGTTGGCGCCGAGTGGGAAAAATGATTAAGAAGCTTCCAGGGAATTTCTTTTCGGAATATATACGTGTGTACATATTTGTGTAGATATACTACATTGAAGGAGGAAGGTCAGAGGAGGATGTTCACTTCATATAGTTATATTGGCAGCATTGTATGAATGGAGTAAAAGGGACATCCAAGCTCACCGAACCACACAGGAAACAATGTGAATGAATGCGGACCAAATCATGTTTAAACTCTCATAAAACCTTTCTTCTTGGAAATCCGTGGTCAAGTTGAGACTCTCCCAATAATGGGATGGAAAATGGAATGGCTACAACATCATATATACTATAGGGAAGGAAGGTGTAGGTGAAACGTTGAGGAAAGGTACACATTGAAAGACGTCGGTTTATTGACAAAAGAATATCTTGTATATTGAAGAGACTTTTGAGGGAAGAAGGAAGAAGAAGCTTTTGGGTTCATATCGGAATGTTCTCACTTCCCTTCCAGAGAGAGAGTTTTTCCTTTTTTTTTCTCAGAAAAAAGAGACCCACACAATCTCCTATCTCTCCAGCACAAACAAAATCAGTTTTTGAGGTCAACAAGCTCTTTATTAGGATTGGAAGTTTCCAAGGACCATAGTGTATGTACATAGTATGTATAGAGTCATCCTCACCAAATAGTTTTCCTTTCAAAAAGAGTTGAGCATTGTCATTTCTATGAGAATTTCGTAAAAAGTCTATGGTCAAACTCTCTCACACCATTTTTCAAATAAGCTCTCTACGTTTTTCCCCTCTCTCTCTCTCTCTCTCTCATCCAATAATAATGATTCTTCCTTGAAGCAAGAATTTTTCAAAACCATCTTCTTTTTCCTTTCCACTCCTCCAATTCTTAATATCCTCTCATTTTTCTCCATCAACTTGATAATACATAATTGAATTTCTCCTCTTTACATTCCACTGCTAAGCTTCTATATATGTATATGTGCAATCAAGTTGAAAACTTTTTTCATTAAACTTTCCCGCCAAAAATCCGACTCTCACATTATTTTTAACCTCCCCTTTCATTTTTAATCCAATATCCCTGGTATAATTCCTAATGAGATTTCTATATACATTCATTATTGACTAAACTTTCCTTGTAAAATCTTGCACAATTTGAATGACATAATCCACTTTGGTGACTTTGTTTGGAGCCCTTCAAAATTCTATAGAAATGTTATGTACTAGTATTAAAATAAATAAAAATATTTATTACAAAATATTATTTGTTGTTTCTCAATCTCGTCTTGTTTTCCCGTAGGTTGCTCTTGTTATTCCCATGGTTTATAAAAATAAGAATGATATGGAGATAATAATTATAGGGATTTACGAAACCACTCCAAAGAGCATTTCTACATGGAATTTTTCCGCTGACCTTTGGAGTGTACATTCTTTTTCTTCTTCTGACTGGATAAGAAAAGTGTATAATGGGGATAAGAAAAGTCTTGTACTCATCAGGCTTTAAACATTTTGTGCGCAAAAGAAGAAAAGTATAGCATGAAGAGATAAGGAGATCGTAACCTAGCCTAACATAATAATGGATGCTAGAGAGCTTTTGCCATTTAACACCTTGAGTTTTTCCCTAGTGAAATGAAAAACCAGCTTCAAGGTCTTTTATGTCCATACATAAATATATACATAGGAGTAAAATAATAAATAAATAAATAAAAATTCAACGTACACAAACCATCGTAGAAGAAGAAGAAGGAAAGGAAATATAGAAAAACGGATAGCGTTCCACAAACGACATTATCTTATCCATGTTCTAGTAATACACCCTCATATGTCTGAGGTTTGTTCAACTTTTGTGGGCAATTTACGAGGGGAATTCCAAGGCAGAGTAAAAATCTACGCAGAAACTTTTCTTGATTAGTCCTATATGTAATAAGGACAGTATTGTACGTAGTAGACGTACGTTGACTCATCATTTCCAAAGCGCTGTATTGGAGGAGCGAGCAGCTGCTGGAAAAAAGAGGGAAGGAAAAAACCCAGATTGGCAAAAGTGACTTTCCACCACATCGCCTCTCTTTTTCTCCTTCATCATATAGCATAATAGTCCCTTTTGGTTGGTGTGAATAAAATATATTATAAAAATGTTATATAAATGAAAGGAATGACTTTTATAGGGAAGCTGCAAATATTGGGAGCGTGGATAATGAAAGCAATTTATTTTCAAAGGGAATAATAATAAGTATAATGACGCGTCATACAAATGATGGTGACATTGACGTTGCCTTATCATTCACTTGAAAGTTCCTTGAGTGTGTCTCTTATTAAGAACTCTAAACGTAGAAGTAGTACCTTTTACCTTCCCCAACAACATCAGCTTTCAAATGATTGTAAATGGCCTGAGCAGAACATTGCACAAGAACAGCATTCCAACGCCTTTTCTAGAATATATAAATTTTGAAGGGTTATCCTTTTCTCACATATATCTAAATCCCAAGCCTCGCACTACGTTGACTTGGTTGAGGCAGGTTCTTCAACTTGTGATTGTTATGTGTGAGAGAGAGAGAGAGAGAGAGAGAGAGAGAGAGAGAGAGAGAAATTCGCAGAAATTGAGTTCATTGGGGAGGACAGAAAAACACGAGCATTGTGAGTGTCATAAACAAAACAAAGGAGGCTTTTATAGTAGACGAGGCTATATGCATTTGTATATATGGTAGATATCCAGTATCCTGTGTATGTATTGTGTATATGAGTGCATAGGAGTAAATGAGAGAAACTCTCAAGAGAGGGCTATGAGAGAGCTCATATAATATAAAGTAAAGGTGGAGTGAAAAGATGAGGAAACAACAATGAATGGAATTATGACATTTGTTTGGAGAGAGAGAGAGAGAGAGAGAGAGAGAGAGAGAGAGAAGAGGAGAGCTGGAGCCAAGCGATGAATGTCAATAAGATAGAAAAACAAGGGCTATATTTCTCCCATTCCCTTCACACACATTGACAAGTTTGCTTGAGAAGACAAGAGAACTCAAGAGGAACTTGAGAGAGATTGAAAGGCAGGGAGAGAGAGAGAGAGAGAGAGAGAGAAACTTGATGGAATAAGACCAAGACGCAGAAGAATGTAACGGGTTGAAGTGGAGGGAAAAGGGACGGTAACGGGTTACCTCATTTCATGTAGCCACACTCCTTCTCTTCCGCTATCCTCTCCTCAACACTCTCTGGCTCCTTCATTCTTCAACCCATTTCCTTGTAAAGCCGTGAGCGGAGTGAATGGCACAAATATTCAGGTCAGATTCCATTTGAGTGCTCCTCTTTTTTCCTATGACTCTCCTCTCCTCTCTATACATTTACACAATATAAGTACATATTTACTCTTCTTGTTCCACTCACTCTGCCTTATGCTAAGCATCTATGTAAATAAACTGCAAGTGAATAGGAAAAGAATTCAAGGCCAAATAAATAAACCGCTTCAGTTCCTCTTCTCTCTCTCTCTCTCTCACCACTACTTTTCTCACTAATTCCTCAACGGATGTCTCCTGGGTATAGTTTCAGCTATTGTAGAGGATTACAAGTGAATTTCTATGCTATTAATAGCCATCTTATAAGCTCATTATGTAATAGCAGGTTCAATGTCTAACGTAATTTACTCATTCATTTTTCTCATCCTATGTCATTTAACCATAAAATTTGCAACTCCCAAACCCTTTTGCGTAAGCTTAATAAAAATAATTTTTATAGAGATTTTAATTTTTTTTTAATAAGTTTCCTAATAAAATTAGGAATAGGCTCTTTCCCCTATCTTTGATAGAGGATAAAATTAGCGTAGGACTAGAGTTGTTGTGATTCGGGTGATTTAGTTAAGAAAACATATGTTTCCTTTTTGGTTGATATTTGAAACCTCTGACCTTCATCCGCCCATAATTCATTAACGCTTGATGCCTGTGTACTACGAAGAGCTTTTATAGAATCAAGACATAAATTGATGCAGCCTCATTCCATTGGAACGGTTCAGTGCTAATGTTATCAGCTCCTTCCACGTCGAGCCAAAGGAACGTTTTAAAAAATCTCTGGAGCATTTATTTCCTCCGCTTCTATTCCTCCCAGCAAAGGTCACTTGTATTCCAGGCGGGCTCTGAAAATATTTTTTTATTTAGAAGTTAAGAGTAAGTTAAAATTGTATTAAGCGGGAAATTAGATTCTATTGAAATGTTGTAAGTGTGTATATAAGAAGAAGTAGGAAGAAAAATCACTTGGCCTGGGAGCCTGGCCATGCATGGGTGAGGAATATAAAGGGAGTTGAGTCCAGAAGATGTTCATATGTTTTGAAGGAGCGAGTGAGAGAGAGAGAGAGAGTTGCATATGCTGACAAATGAGTATCTTCATCCCACACTCACTTCCTCCCACCCATCCAATATTGTAGTGGCGTCTTTTGTTTCGCATGCAGGCAGCTAGAAAAGAAGACGGAGGAGAATGAATCAGGGATTAGATTTCCGAGGAAGTTGCTCCAACTCACTTGAAAAACACTTCATATGGCCTGAATCCACACCTACGCAACAACTTTCCACATCCTTTCCAATGTATGTAAGTAGTATGTGAATAGTAGGAGAGAGATTCAGCGGAGCGACTCAGAATTGGAAGGGAACTGGAGGAGAAGTGTAACCTACGTCATGTCAATAGTATTTTTGTGGTCTTTGCAAGTCATTCCGAGCGTTTGTAAAAAAAAAAGTAATGACGAAATTTTTCGGCCTCATGTGGCTTACTCAAAGCCCTTCCACACACAATAGTTTAAGGGGAGCGCAATACATGTACGGTGCAGTGTAGTGGAGAAATAAATACACTATCCCGTGGGTGTTTAATTTGATATAGAGCTCTAAATTGAGATTGTATTAAATTAGAAGAGGATTAAATTGGCTAAAGTTTAGAGGCAGAGAGAGAGAGAGAGAGGATCCGGGGGAAGAAATTAAAATAAATCCATCAAGTATAATAGAAAATATAGGTTAAATTCCCTACTGCACTAAAACTAATTATACCGTGGATAAAAATACATATATAGAGATACAAATAGGTATGGTTAATTAATGAGGTTATAAAATATAGAGAAAATGTGTAGGTAATGTAAGGTAATGCCTAGGTACGGGAGGAATATTGAAGGGTAAAAGGGAAGTGAGCAAGTGAATTTAGTTTTGCAGTTTACTCACTCCCACCATGTGGTTTCCTGTTGCAGTCTTATTATTACACATGGCACATGTAATGGCAATGTACTACATGAGCGTGTATATGTATGTGTATATAGCGCTTAAGCCCGTAGATGTAATTACATGTGGTAGAGTGCATGTCTAATGTGTTTACTACTACTCCATGCTACTACTCCAGAGAGTGTTGATAGGAAAGGACGGGTTTAGCCAGCATATGTTCCCATCATGGCTAATCTCACCCGGCCTTGGTTTCCTTTCTGTGTCACGACCATCCTCTCTCTTTCTCTCTCTCTCTCTCACTCTTCCTTTCCACTCCCGTCCTGACCTATATTTCAGCCACGATGCTATAGTATGGATCCGCTCCATAAGGAAAGGCTTGGGTGGGAACTCACCGAGAAAATTCTCACTTTCCCGTTACTTCCCAATGCTGAAGCTGTGAATGGGTCGGGCCTGCCCCCATGCTCTCCCCATAGCAATCGTATATCCCTGCCTTCCGCAACATTTGCAAACATAATTATACTCGCTCATTGATAGTACCTATATGGGCTATATATAGAAGCTATATGGAGCTAAAACTGCACTATAAAATTACTTGCATGTATGGAGGTCGAAATTCCGAAGTGCAAATTTTAGTGGAGCATGCCTTTCCAGTCGTTCCAAATTTAATCTGCCTGAATTTTACTTACCCCTGCACTGCACTGGAGTGTTATTTCTGGGAACTGGGGCTTATGCTGTATTTTTAATGGAAGGGAAAGCATGTGACTGTAATTTAAAAATAAAGGGAAAAGTTTTCCCAATATATATAAATATATATAAGCTCCTCCAGAGCCATGTGATCATGGAAATGTTTCTAGGACACACGTCAAGAGCCCCATAGTAGATTTCCCTTCCCCACCCAAATCCCAAGGCCTGGTTTTCACTCAAGGCTTTTTATACGATCCTAAGAAAAGGTCTCAAAAACACAGGAGTTTACATACTCAAAAGACTTGACTAGAGAACACAAGTAAGGCTTCAACTTTTTTTAGCTGAGACTTCATCTTCATGGCAGGAGCAGGAGAGGAACATGGAACTTTTCAGATTGGCTTCTTCAAAAACTAACTTCAACTTTCAGGGTATCAACTCCTACCTAAAATACGAGGTTTCAACTTCTCAAGGCTTTCAACTTTCATAGGCTCTTTTTCCAGTGCATTCATGTGGGAAATTCCGGAGCAATCACAAGATTTTCTCTCCCTTTCTCTCTCTCACTCCCTCATCCTTTGCATAGCATACGTGAAGGAATCTGGGCTTATCTCCATAAACATGCAAAAACTTGCTAATACACTTCCTTACTGCAGTCACTTGCACATGGGCAATGATGATAATGCAAGCATATTGAACAAGTTCATGGGATGGGAAAATATAGCTTTACTTGGCAATTCAAAAGAGGAGAGAGTTTGGAGGATGGAAATAGCCTTACATGGCATATCCACTCATGTATGTACATATACCCCCGCATTATGGAATACAATGAACATGTTTATAGAGAAGTGCAGAGTGAATGCGGGGAAAAGAACTGCGGAGAAAAGTGCACCTATCCAATACATTAAGTATACATAGACTCACTGCCGTTTAGAGTGAAAGGAGAGCGAAAGAGAGAGAGAGAGAGAGGCAAAAGTTGCAAGGGAGAAAAGGCAACTCGTGACTTGAACCTGCGAGGCAGCAGCCTCATTAGATTAGATGCACATGACGTCCCAATACATATATCCTGTATAAAAGGAAGATTCATAATAATTGATTCCTCTGAGTGAGTAGGAATTTAATCGTGGAACACGTCACAAGGCTACACAACAGCGTATGGCTTCTTATGATCAAGTACAAGCTTATCTGCATTGCCATAATAGAGATGAAGAACATATTCATTCAGCCTGCTCTCATTCAACTTCCCCGGAAAACAACCTTGTGTGTTTTCTCCAATGATATATACATATTTAAGTACGTACTGATTCAGTTTTGACTTGAAAAATTTCAATTCAATTCAGTTTGGTTCACATATTTTTCGATTCAGTTCAGCGTAGAACTGAACCATTTAATTCAGTTCAAAGGACGGAATCGAACTGAATTGAAATGGCTGAATTGCAATTCAAACGATTCACTTTTGGGTTGAATTTTGCCACATTCATGCGATAACAGGAACGCATGACTGACTTGCGCAAATGATACATTTAAGCCTCGTGGCTGCATCATCATCTAAACGTTAAAACATGAGCTGAGGCGTGTTGTGACGGCTTCTTAGACTATAATCACGGAGAGCCTTTACGCAGCTCAGCGTCACTGAAAGATTTAAGAGCTCAAAATTATTAATTTGCTATAAAATGAGAATCTGATCTCTAAAATGGAAAATTCAAGTTCGGAATCAGAAGTTGAGTCAAACAATGATAATATTTTGACAGATGTTCCCGATACGACTAGTGCGACGAATTCATAGCAAAAACGTAGGAACGTAAAGCGAAGCGATCGAAATATTACAATTATTTTCCTTGGATTCCGAGTGGAGGGAACGGTAATAAGGGGAAATGGAAGTGTGACAAAAAATGGGGGGACTTTAACTAATTGATATTAATCATTATAATTTTCGGTAATGCCAATTTTTATGGAGAACTCGTGAACAATGAATTTATTGATAAAAAATCCCTCATTTGTATTTTCTTTTCCACAGAAAGGAATATGTCATTCCGGTTGGGGGAGAAACATGACTAACAAATCATTTCAGCCGATCTCATAAAAATCTTCTCGAAATATTGGAAACTGAAGGAAGTCCAACAAAACTAACTAAATAGGCCTATTTCAGGAAATTTTGCACAGCCAGTGATAAATCTTTGCCCCGAGCAACGATACTGCAGGAAGAATTTCGACGAAGATTGGTCAAGTTTATGCTCTAATCAGCCTTTCACACTTGTAGGGGAACCGGAGTTTAAAAGTTTTGTATCGTATTGCACGGGTGATGTAATTGCTTCAAAGCTTCCTTGTGCAAAAATAACTTGTAGAATGATCTTCGATACTTACGAAAACGTTTAGTAAACTCGATTTGTGAACGATTGTTGGACGTCATCTAGCCAGTATACTTTCCAAGGAGTAATAGCAGCGTTTATTGAAAATGATTTGGAGCTTCAATATATTGTGAGCAATTTAACACTCTTAGGGGAGCCACATGCATTGGCCAAAATATTGCCGATGCATTTTCAGCTGTACTGGACGCCTGGGGCTTATGGGATTATTTTTAGCATTAATTACTAATAATGCGAGTAATATGAACAAAATGTATAACAAACTCGAAGAAATAGCAATTATCAAGTGATCAGAGTGCATCAGTGTCAAGTGTACATTGGCTTTCTGAGGTTTTAAATCTCTGTTGTAAAAGCATCATCAAAAGTTGGTCTGATGAAGAACAGGAAGACGAAAACTCTGATAGTGAGGGAATCAGTTGAAATCATTTTAAAGAAGCTAAAACCAGAGGTCGAGAAAATAATTAACAAACTTCGTAAAGCGGTAGCTGCTATCCCAAGATCCCCTCAAAGAAGACAAGCATTCAAAAGATTTGGCAAAGTCAGTAGTATTGACTGCAAAATGCTAGATTGAACGAGCAATTCAGATGAAGGAGCCTCTCGAAGATCCACTTAATTCGATACCCAAACTTAGAAACAAGATGCTTACAGAGGAAGACTGGACAAACTTAGAGTTACTAGTGGAAATACTGCAGCCATTTCGGGAGGCGACAGTTCTACTATCAAGTCTTGAATATCCCGCGTTGCCAAAAACTTCAGCGATATATTCAGTCTTGTTAATTAGCACCATCTTCAGAAAAATATGTATTCACTAATGGCAGATCATCTCAAAATTCATCACCTGATCAAGCAGTATCCAGAATGGTTGCAGAGATCAGCTGAATTGAGGTGGCAAAAATTGAAGAAAAATTACCCTACCTCTGATTGATATGGTTAAATAGTGAGCACTGGTGAGTAAATAAGAAATAATATCGAATTTTTAAGACTAATTGTTTATTTCTTGTGTTAATTTTTATCATTTCAAGTCAAGGACCCAAGGTGCAAGTTTAACTTTTACAAAAACTCCCACTGGAAATTAGTGTCAGATACATGGAAGAAGAAATATAAAATAGTTAACACCGAGCCATATGAAGATCACGATACGAAAAATTCTCAAGATGTATAAATGTTCAAGAACCTCTTTCAATCGGGCAATAAACAATATGATGATGAATTGACAAGATATTTAAGTCAGAACCCTGTTAATGCGGAGCTTTCAGATAAGAATGTGTCTGGAGTTGATGGTGTATTCGGGTGGTGGAAGGCAGAATTTTAGACTTCTGAATATAAAAAGTAACATTGCAGAAAAACAATTGTGATCCGAAAATTAATTAATTTATTTTCCAACGGATTCATCAGTCAGAATTTCCCAGGCTGGCTAAAATGGTAAAAGATTACATGCCCATACGTGGTACCGGAGTTCCTGTTGAACAGGTTTTTAGTACTGGAAGTGATTTGTTGGCACCTAGTCGACAATCTTAGTGCCCTGAAGCAATTACAAAAAATCGTTGTCTGAGGAATTGGTTGAGATCTAAGTTGAATCGAATGTTTGTTTAAGATACTCTAGCCCAATCAGTTAATTGTTGTAAATAACATTTAATTTTGCGTAGTTTTAATTTTTGTATCAATAGGAATTGATTATTAGAAAATCATTTATTTTATAATTACCTGTTTCCCCCTTAAATTGTTTTATTTCAATTCAATTCAAAGTTGTGAATTGAATTGAATCAAAAATTACATGAATTGAATTAAAAATGCTAGAATTAAACTAAATCGCTTAGAAATTGAATCGAATTGAAAATGGTGAGCCAAACGGAATCAGTCCGAGCACTACATCAGGATTGATTTGGAATTTTGCTCTCATTTTAAATGAAACTTTAGACAAGTACACCTTTTGGTAAATGTATAGGGAATAAACAAGGTATGAAATGAGGATCGTATGCGGATTTGTATACATACGTATACGGCACCTAAATAACCATCACGTACGTAGGAATGATTCCACTACCATAGAAATTAAAGCACGTACGTCTATTGGAATGAGCAATAGTAGCAATTTCACATGGGTCTTCACCAACTCTCCTACAATGATCCATATATATATATACATTTACATGTGCCCTCCACCACCAATGCATATATACTATATACATACATGTACATAGGCAAAACTTTTCCACACCAACATCATCTCTCCCGTTGGAGGAGGAGAAGGACGTGAAAACACGTGAGTCTCATGTAAAGTTTGAGCCTCCGCTCCCATTCCAATATATTTTCCCATTGAGAGAACATTGAGAAGAAGACCAACGATAAAAAAACGTGGGACGATCAACTAATGGGAAAAGATACGGAAGCACGAGGATCTCTTAAGGGAGAGAGAGAGATAAGGAGGAAGCATGAGAGGAAAAAAATCCAAAGGAAAATGTTAAAATAGCTATTCATAATAATTCCGGTGAAGATGGCTTTGTTGAAAAGTCAATTAGTTGTAGTGGAATAGTGATTACATTTCCTTTAACTTCTTCCCCAACCCAGGGAATGTTATAGGATTGTGGAAGGGCTCACTTTTATTTTCTCTACTCCTCAACAACCCACGGAATATGTTCCGCTTATAGGCTTGGAGCCACGGGGAAAAGACGAAAACAAGTTTCTAATTGATTCATTAAGACCTTGTGGCTCTTTACTACAGCTAGTTCCTTTCCTCTTGACTCTTTCTGCATGGAGAGAGATAGAGAGAGAGAGAGGAAAGGAGAAATGCTGAGTGTGGGGAAAATAGCTTTATGTCCCTCTTTCTCTTTAAGGAGCTTAATTAGGTGAAAGTTTGCATGGGACAGTGTGGAATTAGCGGAGAACGTGAGTAATAAGTTTATACATGAGCACATACCAAAGGCTTCTCCTTTGAATTCCATTGTCACGTGCTCAAAGTGATTGTGCTTTGCTCGCTCTCTAACTATACAATACATAGCAAATGCTTTGTTCCAGCATTTGTTTACCATTGGTTTGTTTACCAAGTAGTATTGACATTGATGTGCCATAGTTCAAATGCATTGAGCTAAAAATTGCGCAGTATATTTTTCCTTCTCTTTTGACAAAGGTCACGTTATTAACTCTTAAAATTACGCAGTCACCAAATAATGCTCTTTCATTCACTCCACTATAATATGCATTTCCATCATATCTTCAACTACCAACATACAGAGTGAAAATAAATCATTAAAATTATCATATATCATTTCCTCGACGTCATATAATTCACTTTTGATAATATACAAAATATATGTAACGTACACAACATGCGCTTTGCAATGTCATTTGGCAAAAGTCATTGCATGAATTCATTCTCAATTACCTATACACGTATGTGCATGGAAATGGATGGACGTACATAATGGTTTGTCATAATTTGAAATAAAATGCATTTATAGGATAGCACATGAAAATAGCATGTAATATAATTGCAGTCCAATTATATGTAAGCGTTTGAACAAAGTAATAAATAGTCGGTGTGAAGTAATAAGTTGGAATGTGGCATGCAAGTAATTGAAATTGTATGTCATTGCATGAGCTCATGCAGCCACCTCACGTAGCATATAATTGTATTTAATAGTAGGATTGAGGAAAATTGTCTCAAGATATCCCTTGCCATAATATTATCCTCATTCCAGTAGATACTACTACATTTACAGACTTGCTTATAATAGCATTGGCCGTAAATATACTTTGTGGAGACGGAAATATTACATGGGAAATTTCAACACTCTCTACTATAGATATATTTTCCTCCATGAAATTTTGCTCTCCTCAGTGATATTTTATGAGCTATCCATCATATTGTGTAAATGGGAGCGTTATATACAAATCCATGCAGCCCCCAAAAACCCTTTAAAATATCCTGTGAGAAACTTCCTGGAAAGCTGGCGCCAGAATTTACACTGGCTCTATGACCTACCCCTTTATACTCACACCTGCTTAAAAGTTAATTGTCACTGCGTGCAAAGGATTCCCATTTAACTACTTTTTATTTGGCATGGAGATGGGCTTGGGAGAGAGACAAGCTCCTATACATATTTGTTCAACTAATAAAATCATGTTTTTCCCGTCGGAATTAAATCCTCAGTCTTCCTGGATTAGCTGTCATTACTTATGTCAATTACATGGATAGGATATTAATGCGTAAGTGCACAGAGGAATAAAAGTTTATGATGGCAAATGTAACGCCTACTTTTCTGTATGCTTTTGTATGAGAGAATCTATATGTGCCTGGTGATTTCAACATTGTATAAGATTTTCACATGGAACTTGATTTTTTATTATTCCTTAGCTTTTCCTCCTTCCTTGCTTCTTCCTCGTTGTGTCCTCCCATTCATTGTATTATTAATAAATATATTCTCAATATCAAATGTTTTTGAAAATTATGATGATGAAAGAGTGGCAAGAGTATGCAATTAGTAAGTCATTTAATTTTTTTCTCAAGGCTAATTCCCTTTGATTTTCTTAATAGAAAAGTTATAAGACAATAAATTTTCCTCCTTCCCTCACTCTTTATTGCTCTTGCGTAACTCGGATGTCTTTTATAACACCTTGACTAAAATGAAATCAATGTTATTCAGCTCTAATTGAATCAACACCTTATGAGCTTTTAAATTCATATACGTGGACCAGAATAAATAATAAACAAACAATGTGAGGGAAAAATTAAAGAAACAAAAATCATTAGGAATGGGCTAATAAATTCCAACTCGTATAAATATTCGGTCTTTTTCTCATTAGCAAAAGAATACATATTAGAAAAACATCTATAACATTTATTTTACATGGTTGAAAAAAATGTGGACTTTCCATAGAGAAAATAATTTTTAGCACAATTATCATTTTTAATTTTTTTCGGAGAATAAGGTCAGTGGCCGGATAAAAAACCAATGACAAATTATGACCAAGTGGGAAAATAATTGTGCAGCGTGTTTAAAAAAACATAATAAAAAATCCCTCGTGCTAAAAATGATAAAGATATGAAGGTGATAAGTGATGGGGAAAAAATGAATTTAGGACAAGATCATTAGCAAGGGGAATCCTAGGAATTATTTATTTTGGCAAGTATATATGGAAATCTACATGTAAAGTGTAAATATTACCTGGGTAAATAAACTTGGATAAATCTATGAGGTCAGCCTGATAATGTAATATGGTTTCGGGGGAAGTAGAGTCGACAGAGCTCATGTGACCGTTAATTTTTCCTATTATTTTTTCTCTCATGGCTAGAACTTGGACAACGTGTGTGAGACACTACATACTCCCTTTGGATAAGGACCTTTGATTTTTTCCCCTGACTCACCACAGGAAGCCTAAGCGTTTGACATTCTTTCCACTCTCTGAAGCCGGGTTTTTCACGTTCAAATGCATATCCCTAGAAAATCCTATGACTACATAGACAATTGTCAACAATTCACGAGAGAATGGGCCGATAACGAAGGAGAAAGATGAATTGACAGGAATTTGACACGATTTATTTCCTTATCTTTCCATATCAAATTCACTGTGTAAACACTTTTTTGGAATTCGTCTAACGCAATTTCATTCAGAGGAATGGACAAAATCCTCATACTTTTATCTAGTATATATTATATGCATATGCCTATTCCAACAATAATATTCCCATATTTATGAATGAAATGAACGGATTTAATCGAGTGAGAGAAAAACCAATAATAATTGGAAAAATCCCTATGCAATTTTTAAAGGAAATTAAAATGCAAATTTTTCCAGAAAAGGAAAAGTGGCAAAATTTTGAAAATGCATAGGAAAAGTCATTGAAAATTTATTTCCAAGGAAATCTTTTATCAAGCAGATATTGATAAAAAAAGCAAAAAGGAAAAATCCCAAGCAAATTGTAACGCTATTTGAACAAAAGTAAACAAAAGGCATTTTAATGATAAAGCAGAAGCTAATTAAATGGAAATATTTCCCATTTGAGGAAATATCAGTAGAGAGTCTCTCCCGTAAGAGCATATGTATGTGGAGATGGAAGAAAATACAAGAGAAGGAAGAAAAAAATATGGAGGAAAAAATAGTATTCCGCACAAGCCCCAAGTATACACTTTAATCTTAATGATGTAAGAACCCTGAAAGATTTACTGTTTATAAATTGCCATAATTGCATGGATGGGTTGAGGAAAGACAGTTTGTTTTAGCGTCTAAAGGCAAATATATAGTAACGAGAGAGAGAGAGAGAGAGAGAGAGAGAGACATGAAGAGAGTAAGAGAGAGAGAGCGGAGAAAAATTCATAGTTGAAATTCCAACGTGAAATACCGACAAGACAATGTACATTGGAGGGAGGAGGAGGTTGACCTCAAAAAATTCCCAAAACCATGTTCTTGTTTTTGTGCCCACAGGAATCATGTGAGATGAAGGAGCTAACTCCTTTTACCGGCCATGTTAAAATCTCCTTTGACTCCCTTCAACATACTCATCTTTTTTCCAGCCTGACGTTTTTTTTTCTTACCATGCAACGTCATCTCCTTCCACTACTACTCATCCTCATCACAGTCATGTACAGCATACATGTATGTACCATGGAAAGATATAGGGAAACTTTCAAAAGCGGCTCTGCGCTCCTGTAAAAAAAACATTGGAATAAATAAGAAATCACAATGAAGTTATGCATCTGTGAAAAAGTGCATCCTCAAACACGTAATTACGCCATGAGCTAATGAACCTTTAAAAATGCATTGTAATAAGAGGAGATTCCTCCAGAGCTCTTCTTCCTTCCTCCCTTTAACTAGTATAGTCATTCTAGTCATTCTCTCAGCTGATATTTTACATGTGATTTTTTCTCATTCCAAATTGCTTATGTAAGTTCCTTTGGCTCCATTCATGTTGTATGTTTCCAAATACGAGAGCCTCTCTCTCTCTCTCTGTGTATCAGACGAAAATCTAAAAGCCTCTCATTCCACCGGAAACTCTCATTCTCACATATCTGCGTACGTTTCATAATAATAATTATTATGCATATACTATACTACGTAAGCCATACTGCACTAGTTTTTTTTATTACAACATCCCAATGTCCCGTTGAACCTATACCCTTTAATTATTACTCTCCTATACCCATTCATTCATTCCAAATACAAACACACACACACAAACATCCTTCCCAATCAAAACATCCCACATTTATACATAGATGCTCACAATGAAAAATATATCGCTTGCTCCGCTACTCCTCAAAAAATGCAATCCTCACGTTTTATAAAGATATTCGACATGAGAACAACCATCTTTTTACATTTTACCATGCACAGATATACACAGAATAACTCTGATGAGGATGAAACCAAATTTATCATCTGCGCTTATAGCAGTATAATAGATTGGCTCATGCAAGTACTATTTCTCTAGGAATTTAATAGTGTGTTAAACGGTGGTTGACAAATCTCATGTTCCTTTTCTATTCCTTCCCCCACTACTACTGCTACTACTAGTAAATTGTCACCTATTTATTTGCATGAATACGGAGGCTAATTTCACGCATAAATCACAAACCTACAGAGAAATTTTACTTGTCCCTGCACCCAATTTCATGGTAGTGGATCGTACGTTAAAATAGGAAATTCAAGGAAGGAGGAAGTGGATGTTTGAAAAAGTTGAGCCGGGTGAAATCCTTTGGTATTGATGCCACACAAGAGTATATTTAAAAATATATGTATGTATAAAAACATGGAAGAAAATGCTTCCAACTTGTCAAAGTACAAGCTTTGGGGGTATGCTTGAGAAAAAGAGAGAGAGAGAGAGAGAGAGAGAGAGAAAAGGAGATATAGCATTCATTGAATTTTTATTACATTATTATATTTGATACTCGAATGGGATTCTTCCCTATTATTACTATACTATTATGCATGTGTAATATCCTTTAGAAAAATAATGTTCTCTTGATGTTTATTCCCTATAGGAAAACATATATCCACGGAGCAATGATATATTTCCCTATATTTATAAATGTATGTATAAAAGTGTAAAATGTGTGGCAAGAGAGAGAGAGAGAGAGAGAGACGGGGCAAAAAGTAGTACACACACGACGCTCTCTGAGCTTATAGTTAAAAAGCTTATGTGTCCTAAAGCCATTTTTATGAAAGCATGAGGAGAGTTGGAATGTGAAAAACCACAGGAATCTTTATTGCAGTTGCATTCACACTCTAGGAAGAGATGAGCCTCTGGATTGTATTGTATAGTAGAGAGGAAGGGTTGAGTAGTGCAATTCTTATCCATTATTAGCCCTCCTCTTGCATTACAATCACGCATCTCTCAATCATCCCTATGCAGAAGCATCGGCTCCACGCCCACATTTCCATACACCACTATACTCGTAATAATAATTCCTATGCTGGACTTTACTTTTCCCCAATATTTTTATGTACATAATAATTTATTTATATCACAAAAATTCCCACTTCACTTGCTTTTTTTCCTTATCTCTTTTTTTTGAATTCATTCTCTCCTATAAAGAATGCTCCATCATGGATATGATATTATACTAACAAAAGGATTATTTCCCTTTTGCAATTCCATGTACTGCTATTACGAGAGTCTCCTTTGCTAAAAATTAATAATGTGTCCCTCCTTTAAAAAATATCACTTCTCAATCCTTGACTTTTATAGGATGGTGGGAATTGCCATGGAGAAATGGTTTGGTCGTTGAGGAGCACGTGTCTGACGTGTTTCGTACGTTGATGGGGATATTGGTGACGGTGGTGGTGTAATATCCTACATAATACATACACTTACATGTACATATTAGTAGATAATTTTAGTGGCAGTTTCTCTATCCACAAATTTAATGGTATTAAATAATATTATTTTTATTTCTGCTCAAACTCTCATGTATGGGCTAAGGAATTATTATTATTATTATTGCTGGGAGAAATTACCCTACTTTTTGTTTTAATAATTATTCTATTAAATTAGAGGGACGTGAAAGCTTAGGGCTGATGAGTGCGTATATGTACGTAGAAACTTACATATTATACGTGTGCTCTTATGTGGAAAGGCTTTTGGAGTGGAGAAGAATGAAAGAGCGAGAGAGAGAGAGAGAGAGAGACAGCAGAGGCAATTAGGATAATTTAGTTGGTATCCTCGTTGATTAGAAGGATTCCTCAATACTGGAAGAGTAGTATAACGTTCCGAGGGCTTGTCATAGTATAAAGGCGGACCAAGCAGTACTTTATTAAGCCCAAATGGGTCCTGCACGTTTCCCAAATAAATCTATGTACCTACTGAGCTACAACAACAAGTGTGCCCACGCAAATATCCAAACACGAGGTTTCTGTTTACCCATATGTTTCTCTCCCATAATAAGTGAGCGTGGAATACATTCCTTAGAGGCAATTTTTTTAGCACTCTAAGTCTTTTGGTAATATTATATACATTTATTGTACCTATACAGTTACACTGTATGTACGTGTATAATTATTAATATGTTGATATATGTAGTCCATATTACTATATGGAGGGATGAAGGAAACGAATTCTCTGTGAAGGGAACCTAGGAAAAAGGGTTGGAAAAACTCGGAGGGATAATTTCAAGTTGATTACCAACTTTGCCAAAGTAATGAATGTGAGTTTAATGAGGATTGCCTTATTTGCTCATTGATATCTCCATTGGTTGTCTCTCTCTCTTTCTCTCTGTGGTACGGTCTGGCACGTGAGAGCTAATAATTCAGAAATTATTATTGGAGTCACCTGGTGGGAACTTTTGGGGCTCTGAGGGCATCTTTTAGTGAAATAGTGATAAATCCAGGGAAAGGGTCACAAGTCAGGTGTAATAAGCCATAATTTCTAATCAAGTTCACTGAGAGGGGTGAGCTGGGAGCTGGGAATTCTTACATACATTGACACAAGCATATTTTGCGAAACTCCGTTGGAATCTTTTCCATGTCAATGGTAAAACCCCAAAAAGAATTTGCAAGGAGAGAGTGTCTTTTAGAGATTTCTTATTCATGTTGCAAATATCTTCGTCTTGATTGCCATATGTCTCTGTGAATCATTATTCTTATTAAACAGTTACATCACTTTTTTATTTTGTAATATATCATTGAGAAACTTTGATGAATCCTTTCAAATTTCTAAATAATATTTCAAAGGTAAAAAAAAGCAAATTAAATAATAGAGACAAGGGCTGAAAAAAATGGGTTGCAAAATTCAGCAATGAATTGAGAGTTAAGTTAAGCTGAGATTTTTACGCTCGCATCATCATAGAAAAATGAAGGAAAGTTAAAATTGTGTGTGAATCTGAAGGGCCTTGGTTACTGGCCTACTAATACAATGATGACTGAAGGTATATAGTTTGAGGACAGGATCAAGAGGGTTGAGGATTGCGCAAAGATTTCCGCTCCCACTTGATCCCATGGTGTGTGAGTGTGTTTGTGTGTGTGTGTGCATAAAAGAGTGAGGAGTGTTGGGGTTACCGTGTGCGAATTCCTTGGCAATTGGTCGGTGCGTGTACAAAGTGCTATGTTATCGCTTTGGAATCATGTCTGCTCCAATTTCCTTTGCCATATTTTCCTCCCTGTGTATTATTCTCCTTTAAGCTTATTTTATGCCTATGAAGCTCTAAGGATGCGGAGCTGGTACGCATGGATGGTGCATATATACGGTTAGCCATTATGAAAAGGTGTATTGGTTAATCTATGGATGTAATAAATATGTGAGATATACTTTTGCTATAATATACATATATTAGCATAGGCTGTAGGTTGGGAAGTAGGAAAGGAAACTCTTGAAGGTGTTGGTTCCAATCACACCTTTCTAAAAAGCTATAGCTCAGTTTATGAGGGGACACGCCTTGCACCAATTTTCTCCTCTCTATTCTCTCTATACATGTGACAGCCAGCCCTCGAATCAATCCATCGATCAAGCAATAACCAAGACAAACAATAATATTGATATGATTTGGGCTCCTCTCTTCAATACTACATAGCAACCCGCTTACTAACAATCACCTGTCCATTCATTCCCATACCCCCAATCCAACGTCACATAAAATGCTCTTCAAAAGCTTTCACAGATCTTTCCTATAATAAACCACGTATACAGTCAAATCTCTATGTAATGACATGCCCACACATTGAAATTTTCTAGGACTACAATTTACCCGCTCCGCAGTTAATATAGCTTCATTAAAAACCATGCTAAAGGTTTAGGCTTGATTACAAAAAAAAATTTATACCGGAATATTTGATGTATCAAACAGGAGGTTCCTTCAGAGCAGAGCGATAAAATAGGTTTTAAAGGATTTCTGGCCAATGAGTGAGTTTATAAATATTTATATTTCTCAAACCTACTGGTATATTTCATTATATTCATCATTCCTTAGCGTAATCTAAGATATAGCGGATTAGTAATGAATTGCATCAGCTTTCAATTAGATTGAAATTATTTTAAGAATCATGCGGGAGTTTTCAAAATTAAATGTCCTGAACTCTTGAAGTATTGAATATATAACAAACTGCTTGGTTACTAACAATAAGAGCAGAATTAGTAAATTTAGTTGTTTATACTGGGCAGTTTTTATTCAAGGTCGATTCCGCCTTAGCCCTTACAACCGCAACTCATCATTATCACATTTACATTGGATTAAAAGGAAATCCCCCATCTGGGGTAAAATAAATAAAAAATAAATAAAATAAAAAAGATACTGGTCCCGTGAACAGAACGAGGCCAGTATTACCATGGATTTAAGTATATCAATAAATTATTTTTGTTACAATTAATTTTTGAATTAGTTTGTATGTAGATATAATTTGGTTGTTTCTTATAAGTAACACATTTGATTAATTTAATGTTCTTATGACTCAATGATAAAGTATCTGATTTTATATTCCATATTTATCGGCGGTTAAAATATCTATTATTACAATTGCTGTATTAAGTGCTGTTTTATTTCGGATTTAACGGAAACGTTCATTGTTTGTAGTTTAGAATTAGTTGCATCAAACAGAAAATATAAGAATCTGTTACTGTTTACTGTTAGAGTTGTTTCTTCTGTTAGTCGGTCCGTTTAATGTTTATGGCACTTTCAGGTAAGATATCGTCTCCAGTGAAGAGCATGCCTCTTTCAGCTCTAATTTTTTCTCCGTTGATTATTACTCTGGTGGGCTTATGATTTGATATTACAGCTTTTCTTTGCCTCGCGTGTGCTATTATTTTTCTTATTAGAAACCGGTTTTTCTCCTCAATCGGCGAAACATCATTGAAATAGATTCGGTGTGTCTTCAATGATTGGCCTTGTCTAATGATGTGTTCTGCTTCCGAGTGTGTTGCAAATTTTGTGAGTATGGCTCTTGGTTGTTCCCTTTTCTCCGATCCGAAAAGCAGTATCAATATTAGCGGGTTTGTCCATTATTTCGTTTCTGGTTAGAAGGCTGTTAATCCTATTCTTTATAGAGTTCGTCGTTTCGTTATCTTCTTCACTTAAGCCGCATATTCTGACGTTACCTTTTCTGAAAAGTTTTTGTAGCGTTTCGTTATCTCTCTCCAGGATCATAACTTTTTGACTTATATTTTTGTTCTCTTCTTCTAGAGCAGCCGTTCTTGTTATTAGTTGTTCAAGTTTGCTGTATTTATATATGAAATATGCGTAAAGTCCGGTGAGTCCGTGAGATTCCGTTATATTGAAAATATACTGTACATGTGTGTGAATTTTAGTATGTGGTCTGAAGCTAGTACATGGTCAGGGTGCTGACTTTGGAACACATATGTATAATTATATCTCCGATCCATGTGCGTGTATTACTGCATTTAGCCTAATGGTGCATTTACTACTTCCATATTAAACGAGCCCCTACGAATAGCCTTCCTACTTAAAAATGCATGCGGAGTATGTGTAGAGCATTCACCAAATTCCTCTCTGTGTTCAAAAAGCGTATTTTATGCAGTAGCTCCAATATTTATTTATAAATGTACGATAATAATAACAATAATAATTTTTTTTATTATTCGTTCCAATTCCAATACAAACCCTGGAGGCTTATCCTCAAAAAAAATGCTTACGATTTGAGAAATCGTACGCACGTACACGACACAACAAAGTTCCATCACCTCCCGATTTCAATTCTAATTCTGGAGAAAAGTCGTAGATACCGATGGATCATAATCTTAAGCACCTATGAACGATTTAATCATCCCTCTGATCTGATCGGTTATGGTCCCCAAAATTAGAAGATTATATTTAAACTTACTCCTATGCTTACGAATTGAAAAATATCGCTTTAACTTTGGAGAGTGAGCCCCCTGGATTCCACTGAACGAATCCATATTATCTGGATAAAAATAACCTAGACACATTTGTGCTATTAATGCAATTACTAATTTATCTTTGTACACAGAGCCATGTGACGATAAGCCGCATACGAAATTCCTTGTATTAAAGCCATGTTTAGGGACATTGGATGGTGCTGGGTGAAGCTCTATCAAAGTCCGACGTAACTATTCCATTAGATTTTTCCATTCATCAAACTTATACTATAGAGAGAGAGCACGTGAGAATTATTGGCACAAAACGTTAGAAGTTCCATTGAGAAGGTCCTGAGTACGTAGTCATATGCTAATTTATATATAAGGCACTTGAATATAGTAGTACAAGTATAAAGACTCTGCGTAGTAAATACACTAATAGAGCTCTGGATTTTTTCTAGATACATGTTCAAGTATTTATCCGAACTGAAGTCCCAAATCTAAGGTTAAAGTAATTAGAGATAAGCCTACTAACAGCAAATCAATCATGATGAGCGTGTCTATGTCTGGGTGCGTAGATTAATTGAGAAACTTGTGAGCATAGAATAAATGTTAATGGTCCCTGAAATGATAATGGGCTGATTGGTGACTGACACGACGGAGTGAGAAGTTATATTTTTGGAGGAAAGTCTCTTTTTTTCTATTTCCATGGAGCGAGCGTCCGCACCCAAATCAACAGTCCCCGAAGAAAGAACTTGTGGAAAACCTAAGGAAAATGAATACTTAAAATATCAGGATATATAAACAGTTGTAGCCATTTTGAATTTTCTTGGGATTTTTCAATGAGTAATAATAATCTACATAGTAAATTACTATTCATTTCATATATTTTCACATGTTGATAACCTATTTTGTTTGTAAGATGTGAAATGTACTTAGCAAAAGGGCAAACATCAAGAGGAACAAATTGATTCCATGACATCACGTTTCACGTGAGCCTCTAACGGGTCCTGCCTTTCCCTTCACATCTCTCAAGCAGCTCTTGACGTCTCTTTTGTACAAATACATACATAGATGCGTACGCACTCATCTCACAAACCTACGTCTGACCGACATATGCTAAAATCTAGGGATGTGATGACGGGGTACACGTCCTCATAATTACATATTGCCCATTTTATTTACTCCTCTATATATTTATTGTACTCATGCAAGCATCTAATATCCCATTGTTGTTTCCCTCTCAGACAAGCTATTTTATTTCTCATTATTCTTTTCATATACTCAGAGCTCCTTTGAATTTCGCCATCATTTTCCAAGGGCTGAACCTTTCCTTGTGTAGATTTTAGTCAAAAACATCATAATTCACCATGGTCATCTACATAAGATCCAAGTCCCCCAGATATTTTCATTATTAGAAATATTTGAACTAATTAGCCCTTCGTGAAGTGACCCCATAGGGAAGAGAGAGAAAAAACAAAGTCCAATCCAGGGACGAATAAGTTTTTTTTGTACATGTTAAATTTCTTTTTGCTGTCTTGAAATCATTTCATCCTGAGAGCTTAAGAGAAGCAGAGCCCATGTAAAAATTTTTGCTAAATGCCATTATAAATGTTCTTGTATTCAATTTGAATGTTTAATCTATAGGAAATACCAAGTAATAATAGGAGCTACGTGACGTCCGTTATGTGTGTATAAAAATTTCCCGGGAAATCCAATATCTAAAATACATATAATAGTAATTTGACTATGGGACTTTGCCTCCATATGGAAATACCCTTGACAATGTATTTCCCAACAAGTACAAGAGGCTAACGTGAAGAACGTCAATCTCCCAGGCAGGGTGATACCCTGGACAGAGGTAGCATGCCGTCAAAGGGTTGACTTAATAATTACCGAGTTGATCATGCATGTGGTAACTGCATGTCACAATTAATTCCAAATTGCAATTAACATGTTCTTCTTTGCCAAGTTCCCAAGTGACGGTGAGCTACACGTGGGAACCTCCGCCTTTCAACCTGAGAACACTAGACTTATATTGTGTCTTCGTATTGTAAACATTAGCCTACGTCTTATACAACAATGCTCTTAAATTCTCCATATAAAAAATGTACACTACTAAATATAAGTATGTACATACATCGAACTAGTAAAAGTTCCTCGTGGGGTTCAAGTACAGCATTCAACTTGCGTAATAATAATGTAATAATAATACACAGAACCACGTCAACCTCTGAACATGCACTCACTGAATTAAATAACAAGCCATGGTAGTAGATTATAGCTCCTATTTGAATAGGATATAGGACGTCATAAGTAAGAAACCCATGCTTCGTCCATGGATCATCCCTTTGCCGTTTTTAACTTGAGTTACATGGGGATGATGCTCTATACATAGCATAAGTGTAATTACTTGCATAGGAAGGAAATGCCTCTCCACATAAAGGTACCTACTACACCATGCCCGAGACGAGTGTTTCCCTGAGAACTATTTACCTTTGATACTCTCCTGTGATAAAAAGTGATGAACCCGGAATCATGTTTCTGGATACCTTGAGAAAATGTTCAAGTGTGTGTGTGTGTGGCAAAAAGCAACAGGTAGAAAAAGAAGAGAGGATGATGCACATATTGCTGCGCAATATTTACTATAATCCCAAAACTCCAGGTCTTCTCAAGTCCATGTATGCGTGTGTGGATATCAGTAAACATATAACTACAGATTTCTACACCAATAATTATTATTACATTGAACTGAGTGCAGGCATAGAAAAAAATTGGATTTTTCCACCAATCACTTCCATGATGTAACAAAATTACATTTGTCTTCTTAATTACACACCCAATAATGTTTTGACCTTATCAATTCTAATCAGCGGAACCTTAGTAAAATTGTTGGAAGGAGAAAAAGACATGGCGACTATAATTATGATGACATGATTATTCTCTCTTTGAAAAAAACAGTAGATAGTATAGTATTTAATCCTGTCAGTTTAAATAAAAATTGTCATGTGTGGGAACCAATTCCATGGAAATCACAAGGTTTGTTTTGGGAAAGAGTTTATATGTCAATTTTTACCTCGATTAGTTTTGACATATTTTCCTAGTACTTATTCAGAGAGGAGGCTTAAAGGAGTTAGGAAAAAAAGTTAATTTTTTTTCCTATTGTGTTCACTCAGGTATCTTTCCATTGAATGGGTGATACTCATGCTATGCTACTGTACAATCACTCTCAGAGGACAAAAGTACCACTGTGGCTGATCTCAATAGGAGAGTATGCTATAGGGCCTCAGGAATAGCACTTACCTCATATTTGTTTACAATATTTGATCTTCCATATATGAAATAGTAAATAAGTAGAAAATATATACAGCATGTACTTTTAAGTAAGTATTTACGTGTGAAATGTAAGCATTGTACTATATATGCACATGCAACATACCAGATCCCTTAATGGGTAGATAAATTCAAGTGCTATTTACATGAAATAATTTGTTGTATTTGTGAGCGGAGCCAATTGCATAAAAAGTGGACATAAACCATTGCATTGGACATATCTGGGATTGAACTTTGATCAGGAAAGTGACGTTTCATAAAAAAAAAACAAGGCTCGGCGACGACGTAGAATTTTCCCTCGTAATCTTGTAAAATAGGGAGAAAAAAAGGCTATTTACGAGATATGAAGGAGTAAAAATTTAGGGCAAGTGATTTTCATTGGGGAGACTCAATAATAGTAATTATTATTATCATCGAATCCATTATTAAGTCAATTTCCCCCTCTCTCCTCTTGCCTTGAGAAAGAGTGTTTATACTCATAAGCTACGTATTAGGATTTACGAGAGCCAGATAAAACCAAAGTCATTCACTTTTCCACACTTTTAGCCAATCAAACGTCAAAAGGACCGCGTGAAAGCAACTTAAAAATCCTTTGCCTTCAGAAGTACATAAGCTGTAAGAATGCTGGATGATTTCATCAGCAAAATGACTCTCTCTCTCTCTCTCTCTCTTTCTTAGTAATTCATCTCTAGAAAGATCCAGTTTTTATTCTTCTACGTTCTCATTTAAAGCCATGGGAAAATTCATTTGCATGGATTGCTCATAAATCCTTATCATTACTCATACTTATGAAATGTATACTACATAGCTATACTTTATAAAGGACCAAATTCAATTTCCAAATCTTATCTTTACATTTTTCTCCCATCCGATCCTCCTCTCTGCTCTCCTTGACCATTCAAATAAAATCCTATAGTCAAATTGACAATAATAACAAAAATAATGTAAGTGATTCGTATATACTATTTAACATTACATATGTGTACATTAAGATTCCAGAGAATATCATCTGGTAATGGGCTACAATAGGGACTGTATTTTTTAATGAAAAAAAAACGGATTTATCTCATATAAAGGATATGGGAGCAGAGCAGAGAGGATTGAAGTCGAAGTCGAGACAGATTCTGAGAGACTTATGAAAAGAGGAGGGGGGAAAAACTAGAGGAATTGGAATAGCGGGAACTCTTCTCTAATGTGACAAGATAATGGTACATTTAATTTATTCATGCTGTGTTTTTGTGTATACGTAGGAGCACATATAGCGAGGAAGGGAAGAAAAAAAATTGTGAATGATGTTGAGCCAGTGCCGTTTATCCGCTTTGCCTTTTTTACCATACGTACTGTAAGGTTAATGTGGTTCCCATGTATGTATCTCTAGTTGTACGGTTCCATATAGGAAAATGGTGCTAATAATAAAAAGTTTTGCCACAATATTTCTACAGCTGTAAATTTCCCTACCACCAATACACAATACAGAGACATATGCTAAGCTTTTTTCTATGCACTTCCAGAAAGTCCTCTACGCATGATCATAGGAGCATATATTATTATAAGGAGATTGGGAAATGTTGAAAAGCGTCAAATATATGGGGAAAATGTGGGAAATGATGCTACCTTGAAAAGAAGTAAAAAAAAAAAAAAAAAGGTAATGGTTATGTTTTCTATTTGAAAATGTAATTTCAAGGTGGATTCCGCACATAGTGTATATGTGTACATACATTGGAAAAATCCAGGAATCAATTATTTACAAGATTGTTTGCCCTTTCATGAATATATAACAAAAAAAACTCATACTCTGAGTTATGTGGGAGCTCTGGTAGTGGTGGTGACTCTTGCGTGAATGTGACGTGCGGGGTCGGAACTCTTTTACAATTACTTTATAGAGCCATTGTTAGGTTGTGGAAGTGGGATCCTGATATGCGGAAAAGTCACCTGTTACCTACAGCTTTCCCATATTCTTCCAGTAGTGCACATATTTTATTTTTTGTAGGGACAAGGAGACCTTCTGCTTCTGTTAGCTTTGCATTTTTCACTGGAGATTTATTATTGGAGAGCATACACATATATATATATTTACGGAGAGATGTAGATCACAGTGTAATAATAAGCTTGTCATCTGTAAATAGATATGAAAATTTAACTTTGCATGGAATATTGCATTTACATATATATTCACATATGTAGAAATGTAAAGGGCTGCTGTGAAAATGTCCATGTAAATATCATTATATGAGGACATGAGCGTTTATTTATATGTAAATTTACCATGCATATTTACCCTGTTGGCTCTGTGAGTGAGTTTATGAAGAGCACGCACAGGCAGAAACTATATCCAAATGGATCTTTACCACAGGGATTTTCCTTGAACGTCATCCTAAATACTAGCACTCCACACTATTCCATTGTTTAAATATACGGAAACCTGGAAGGTGACGTTGATGAGCCTTTATATGAGGATTTAATATTATATGGGAATTGCACCCGTCATTTTAGACCTTCCAACTTTTACCAGCACAGATGGATGGGATAAAAGTAAAATATTTTGTTTAATCTAATTTCCCATCTCCTCCTACATGCTTTTAAGTGCTAAAACTGAAGGTATCTCAAGGTATTTTGTAGGTATGGGCTCCTCCGTGCCCTTCTTGGAAACCAACTCTCCATACTAATCCATTTCTAAGAAGACATAAAATTTGGATGACCATTTGCTTATTTATTAGGGTACTTTATGACGGTGGTAATGGAATAACACGGGGTCAAGCACATATAATGTAATGTGTGTGTGTATAATGTATATGTGACTGTGAGTGAGAGAAGTTGAGTGCAGTTGCAGAAAACTATATGTAAGTAAGTGCCATGCTGTACCTTTGTGTGATAATTATTATTACTAAATCAAATCTCTCCATCCATTGTCTTCCGTATATTTTCATTACCATGGGTTATTATTGTGTATGGAGAGAGTACCATGGAATTTGTACACAAGGCAATAACATCCCTCACCCATTCCCAGTAAATCAGTATAAATGAACTTCGCAGAGAGAGAGAGAGAGAGGGATAATGTCAAACTTTAGTATTATTATTTTGTTGCATTGCATTGCATTGAAAATAGTGACGTAGAAGGACATTGAAGATTAGCTTTATTGGGTCCAGCCTCCTACCATGTAAAGGGTTTTTACAACAACCAAAGCTACTTATTGCATTTTTACTATACTATACATACATATATATGATCCCCGTGCAGGAATTGGAGGATAAAGAGCAAAAGTCACCGTTAAGGTTTTACCCTTGCTCCATTTTATTACATGCATATACATAATATCCAGGGTATCAAGAGCATTTTGTTATGGGCTCTTGCATGGGAAACCGAATGCACGTTTTAATACCAATTATTATATGCATTTAGGTACATACTTACCCTCCCTTTTCATACTCGTCCTTTACTTAAGCATGTACATCTCTGTATTTTACCAAGCTATTTGTCCATTTTATTACCGGAATTTGTTGCCCAATATGTAGCTACTCTATGATTTGACCATGGCTATAGGTATTTTTCCCCTTAATCAGAAAATATATAGTGAATGTCATTGGATCTTCACCTTCTCCATGCCATTCAGTGAGCTTTCATGATTTACGACTTATTTTGAACTATAGGAAAAAATTCAAAGTCCCACATTCACATGATCTTCATGATGATGAGGGGCTACTGATGCAATAGGCAATGCGTATAGTGCAATTATTATGGCTCCTCTATGCATCATTCAACCCAGCCAGCCATGGAGCCATGTTATTTATTGTTGGGAAATGTTAATATACGTATACTCATGAGGCACTTCACTACCATATAAAAACTCAGCGGAATGTTTACACTTAGTATCCATTCCATGTAATTATTACATGTGTCAACTCACGTAAGCACATACATATATAAACGTGGCCATATAGCCCCACGTGTCTATACTTATTAGAGCCTACGTACATAAACATCATTGGATTTTAGAAGGTCATGCCGTTGCGTATGTAGTACATCACATATGAAACAGGTGATAAATGCTTAAGCATTGCATGCATTGAAAAAAAGTCACATGTGATTCACACAATAATACAATTTCAATCATTGTAGGATTCCATACATGATACTTACTTAATAGTGTAATCCTCGTATGTACATATTTCTATTCATATTGTATGATTATGGGTTTGTGTAATTGTTACGTGTATTTAGTAGAGCTTGGAGCTTGATAAAAGAAATGGGGGAATTCAATTTGACACCCGAGTGCTGAATATGAAGATCATTGTCTGGGAATTTTTTTTGTGAGAATTTAAATATTTGCTCTTTGAAATCCTTTGGGGATGAAATCTTGAAGAAAATGATAATATTGTAATTATATTATGATTATTACTATGAAGGGAGACATGTCGAGCTGACTGAGAAGGATCTACGAACATATTGAAACAAATTCCTTTAAAACTCGACAATACTATTTCATTTGACTAGAACTGACGTCAATCTTATTCATATTGGACTCATATTGGAGACACGAATTCAATGGTTTTAATGCGCTTGTGTACATTATATACTCCTTTTGACAATTCACCGCTCCATTGCGTACGTGTGTTGTGGAATCATAAATAATACTAAAATTGTGTGGTGATGATGGTGAAAGAAAGGAAGGGAATTATTATAGCACACTATAGCTCTTCCAATATAATTATCATAAAAACATATTTTAGCATTTCATTTGCGTCATTTCCATATCCCTTAACTTTCCGTCTGTTTGCTTTTGTATGAAACTGTGTATGTGTGTAATTGTAATATGTAGGAATGTGTGTTCATTGTCATCATCTGAAAACCATGCCCTTAGTCTTTACACAGACTTGTCTCTCTCTCTATTTGTATCTACCATTGCATTGGTGTATTATGATTATGTTGCTCAACAATCGAACATATGTCTTTGGCATTGTTAGAAAAATTCCTTTGAGGAAATTCCGCGAAAATTTCACATTCTTCCTATTTAATAGTTTTATATTGGAAAACCCTGGGATATTTCAAAGTACCATTTGACTATATTTATTATTGTGAGTGATAATAATAATAACAATAATAATAATAATAGTAATAATTCCCTATTCAGTTTTGAGCTCACCACATTTTTTACAAGGACAGGCACTCAAAGTCACTCAGTCATATGAGAATCCAATTCATTGGATGAAATGGGAATTAATGGGAAATAATGATAAAAATGTATGATTTTATTAATTTTTTTCCTAAAGGTATATTTATATCTAATGTTATAGAAAATTGAATGAGGAAAAACCACGTGAGGATTGTTATAGAATCAGTTGTGTTTGCAATTTCCATGGATTTTCATTCATTCATCCCACTATACTCTTTTGATTGCGAGGAACAAACTTTTTCTTATAATAGGATCATATACGTTTAGAGACCCCTTAATTTTTGTATACAATTCCTATGAATAGAGGGAGAAGAGCGTATGTGTATGAGCACACAGATGCTTCATTTCTATTTGTATCCATACGTAGGGTGTGCCCGTAGTAAGTGTGTGAATGGGAAAAGAAAAGAAAATATGTTGGAATAATAAATAAAGTTGGAGCATTATAATATAGAGGAAAAGTTTTATTTATATGTATATTTGGATGAATTGAGGGGGGGGGGACTATATGATAAGATGAATGTGTGGGAAGTGTGGGATGTATAGAGTATTTATATGGAGAGAAGGATGAAAGTCCGGAGAAGATGTGACATTTTGCGGGAAATTGGGATGAAGAAGGGAAGAGAGAATTTTTCCAAGGGAAAAGGAGGAAGAGACGTCATAGGATGGAGATTGAATAAGTCGAGGCAGTTAAGTTCTTTGGAAGACGTGATAGACTTCCTTTGAATCATTAGTAATTCATGAGGCCCGTTTTGTTAGCACATCAATGTAGAGAGAGAGAGAGAGAGAGAATTTTATGGAAAACCTTTGGAAGGTTCCATAAGAAGAGTTGAAAAACTCCTCCGAATCCTACACTACTACTCTTACCCTTCCATCCATCTCTTCTAAAGTTAAGGGAGCAGAGAGAGGAAAAAACTTGAACTTTCTGGAAGCACCTTTACTCCTACTACTGAATATACACAATACATACATAATTATATACATCTCTCTTCATATAGCTTGTAATATTGTTGTAATACATGGAGATTTGAAAGACAAACAAGTGAAAGTCATATTTAGTTTTTTACACACACACACACACTTTTCCTTCTTCTCCCTCCAACTTGATCGCGATAATGTGACAGAGTTGATATGTTAAAAAGCTTGGGGGGTTCGAATTATTATTCAAGGGTATTTCCTATAAATTCATATTTATACTTGAGAGCGGAGAGATGTATAAAATGGGATGAGAAAAATTCTACATCTATATGGATATTGAGAGAGAGAGACAGAGAGAGAGAGAGAGAGAGAGAGAGAGAGAGAGAGAAAAGACTTGAGATGGAAGTTTTTTTCTTTGGAGGAATAACCCAAGGGAACCAGAAGGAATTCCTCTGAAAACGACTCACACACACACACTCTCCATGTATTGTCACTTTGTCACTTTGTCATTGTAAATACAAATAAGCTCACGTGTCAACTCAAATGATCTTTCCTATAACTAGTTGCTACACATTACGTGTTCACCATCTCATTTACTCAATCCAGCCACCAATTCACGAGAGACACCACCAAAAACCATCCATGCTAGAGCATGGAGTAGTAGAACCAGGCAAGCACGCAACTAATATGTAATGTAAAAGGCATTGGATATAAAGCTAAAAAGATAAAGCATAAAGCCACGACCGTGAGCATCTCAGCCTTTCGTATACTTTCAGCCTTCTATCTTCTATTTTTCTTTTTCTACTCTTCCTCTCATTACCTATACCGTTCACATTGAAGAGAGACTCTAGAAGGAAATGTTTGTTTTGACTTTTTCTCTCTCTCTTCCTTATTGGTCCCCTTGTTTTTCTCTAAAGTTCCTTCACTTTTAATTTTAGCACTGGATTTATCTCTCCAAGGATATGTACCTACAAATCTGCATCACTGTCTACTTTAGCTCAAGTATCCATAGTAGTTTTTTTGTATTCCAAGGAGAACATTTCACCAAGAGGTGACCAAACTAATTTAAATTTTCAAAGTTCAGCTAAAATGCTATTATTTTAAAATTTGGAGCAAAACAAGAATAAATTGTTAATTTTATTAAATTTTCGCGAGGATAATAAATATTCTAGCATTTATTTTAAAAACATTGATGTATTTACGGAATTAATTCATTCCAGTGTACAATAGTACCTCGACTGAGCCATGACATTGAAGTGATTAGGTAAATTAAGGATGAGAAATAAAAGCTGAGTATGAATAATAATATGTAATAATTAGTAATAATAATTATTATTATTAAAAAAGTGAGGGAAAAATCCCACAGAAGCAATCAATAATAAAATCATTACGAAAAAATGTTTTGCCTTCCAGAATAAGCAAAGTGTATTCACACGGTAGGTTTAAATGAGAAATGATAATATAGCAATTATAATTATTATTGATATTGATATGAAAAATATGCGACTAATATTCTGGTTCTTCATTATGCAGTTTGCCTTCAATCGCATTGAATAAAATCCATGTCAAAATCATATAGAAGTGATTTATTGTAAAGCTTTAGCTCTACATGCTGTAGCGTTTATGTAATTTAGCATATGTATTCCCTGTGTCAATGCTGCTACTATTTCCATAGAAGGAGTATGGTGTGGAAGAATTTGTATTTTTTTTTACTGTATTCATCAATAGCATAGGCTGAAAATGGGAGGGTAATCAGGGCCGAAGAGTAAACAATAATGTGGTTATGTATAGTTTTGTGTGTGTGTGTGTGTTTGTACGTAGCTAAGAATTTTTTTCCTCTCTCTGTGTATCTGCGAGTGTGTAGAATTAATGCGGGGAGGAGATAAAACCGTGTCCAAGCGTATATTGTGTAATGAGACTGAGAATGTGTAAACAAATGCCATTGTCATCCCATTGCCTTTCTTTTTTTCTCTCTCTCTCACTCGATTGAGGGCATCAAACCAATTATCAGCATAGGAATGACGCGTGCGACAAACAGCTTTATTGTTTTGGGTCCGAAAAAAATGTGTGCAAATAGATATACGAGAGAGTAGCTTTTTTTGTATATTTATTTACGCTCCTCTGTCTGTTGACTGGAGCTCTTTTCCTATGAGGTCTTCTATATGTGGGGAACCCTGAGTGGAGGACATGAAGTTGTGTAGCCTAGGCTATACTGTGAGAGTTTGGAAATCCTGGAGGAAGAACTGTCACTGCTATTTTTTCGTTTTCTTTTTTGGCTAGCCAATGTATGGATATTAAGAGGGCAGGGATTTTATGAGGACACTTGAGCAAATAAACTTGTCCGGAAGAAGTTATGGAAGGAGCGGAGGATATGGAAGTGGAGGAAACATGCTGAGGGGAAAGGAGGACATGGGAAAGTGGAAGGAACGCTCAGCGGGGAACCATCTCGAGAGTCAAAACACTTGAGCTTGTAGGAAGAAGAAGAAGAAGAAGACTTGTCCAAATCCTATTTTTCCGCCTTCCTTTCCCAGTCCCTATTTACAACAATGTATAGGGAGATGAATATACTCGTACAAATAGGATTCTCCCTCTGTGAGGTCTCTTGAGGAGTCTCACAACAACTTTGATCATTTCCAGTAATTTCTTAAATCTTTGCTTAAACCTTCCTCTCTCCTCCTACTACGCCTTCAATACATACATTACATATAGAGTCTTAAACGGAGGGGGAGATTTCTTTATCAAATCCTTCCTTGTTTGACAACAGATGAGATTTCATCTCTCGAGTAGATATTATCTCTCTTATTTAAACTCGGTCCTATTTTCATCACATTTTCCCTACCCTCCTCTCTCCCATTTGAATTTAGCGCCCTTAAACAACTATCATAGAAATGTAAAAGTTCCTTCCCTAACAAGAAAAAGCCTTTTCCGCTAATGACTTAAATTCATCCACAGACTTTTGGTTTATTTTTATATCACCACAACATTTTCTCCTCTCTCAGGATTCCCCTAATTAGTACCAAAAATCTCACCTATATTGATGCTACTTTAAATTTTGCTACTTTTACCCAATAATTATTCTCTTGCTAACCTGGAACTTCTCATTATTTTCGTAGTGACCATGTGAAGGAGGAAAATTCAAAATCATTTTATAAGTAGAACGCTCTCATATACGCAGATATGAATGAGAAACTTATTAAAATTTCAATTATATTTCAAGCCCATAAAAAGTTGCGGAATTATAATTTGTGGGCTAAATGCGAGAAATTCTCAACAATGGTGATGAAGACTATGAGGAATTTTAGTTCCATGCGGCTTTTATATTTCCACAAGCTTTCCAGCTTGGGAAACTTGGCTCGGGGCTATTATCTCGAGGTGGAGGAGCACATGAGAGGATAAATAAATTAAGAGGGAGCAACCATGGAATTGAAATTTAGCGGTACTAATTTACTTAGCTCCTGATGAACTTGATTCAACTTTGATGCTCCATGGATAGTTGGGATAATTTTCGGCTCATGATTATAATCACACTGGAGCTTGAAAAGGAGGGAGAGCTAGAAAAGCTATGGAATTTGACGTATCATCACAAGTGCTTATGTACAATAGACTCAGTCCAGTGTGTGAGTAGTACGAGTAATTATTATGTAAGGTTTTATGCGTGAAGTAAATTAATTTCAACATTGAGGAATCCATGGAGGAGAAGAGGTATGAGGAAGAAGAAGAAGAGGAGGAGGAAAGATAAGAAAAGAGAAACTTTCACCCTTCCATCTTCCCGCTTCACTCTCATCAACCCAACACAGATGACTAAAGTTAAGGAGAATCCCATACCACAGAAAATCTCTGTTTCTCAACGTTTTCTTTCTCTCTCTCTCTCTCTCACTCTCCATGTATCTTTTCCTTCTCTCCATGACTCTCTAGCCACGGATTAGTAAGTAGCAAGTGTAGTTGGAGTCATGCATAATTATTGAGCTGTGCAAAAAGAGAAGAGTAGTGCTCTATAGTATTTACATGGATATGCGAGTCAAGAGCAGAGATTCCTCCCTCCTTCCTCACAGCTTCTTCCTTCGTCTCTTATCCTCCAAGCTAAAGAAACATTTTCCTTGGCAATCCCCGTAATGAAATACATATTAAACAACTTTGTTACACGTTCCCCATTGGGAATGGAAAAGTCTTCTCTTCTCAGAGGCACACGGGCTTATAGGAAACTCTCTCTCTCTATTTCTACTCTTCACAAAATCAAATTCATCTTCCCTTCCACCACGTTCTACGTAGAAATCTCCTATTCCTATCTCTCTTGCTAAATACAAACAAGAATCGAGGATCTCACGAAGGAATTCAAAATTTTAATCATTTATGTCATTTCTTCCTTCAACTTTGACACTATATCCTTCCTTTCCAAATATCCATACCTTTTCCTAGAGGAATCTTACATAATATGCTTTTGTTGAGCTTTTGGAAAAATAATTTTCACTTTGAGCTGCTCGTTCATCTCACGTGGCTCATACATAATAAACGTATGTATGGAAATGAGGTCCCTTCTCGGGCTTTGACTTATTCCTCCTCTGATTTGTGAGGGTGGGGTTGAATGTGACTGGGAAGTTTTTGCCACGTGACTTGAGTGTAGTAGAAGAAAAGTTGGCCAAACTGGAGGATTTTGGCGGATTGGAAGTTGTGTGTGTCGAGGGAAAGTTGAGCAGTTGATGGAGAAGGAATTATTATATAGTAGAGATGGGAAAAGGACTTGAGTGACTGGAGGATTGTCACATGAAGTAGTCCACTTGACTCAAGTGAGCTGCTCCCTCTTTTCATATCTCATAAGATTGGCAAACATCAAATCTGTATACTATAGCTTATCTACATATCATATATTTACACATTGAATTTTATGAGCCAACAGATAGGAATCTACGTTTACATTACACAGAATAATAATAATTATTATTATTATTATTGCTTCTGCTTCTGCTGCTGCTGCTGCTGCTGCTATTTCCAAGCTACAAATCCCCGCCAGTTGTATGTTTTGGAAGTGAGAGCGTGGAATGGAGGTCCAAATTCACATGAGAGATAAGAGGAGAGCCGGAATAAAGAAATCTCTGAGAAACTTATCATTTCCGTCTTTTCATCACGCTCTCCTATATCATACAAGGCCCATGAACCCCAACTGTTTTTCCATGGTTCACAGGCTCAGAGTATTTTGTAAATATAGCTTTATATAGAAAATTAGCACTATATTTTCTTACTCACAATGTATTATTATTTACATACTTGTAATTCTGTATGGATCGTAGAAGGCTTTACATTGTTTCCTATACCTTTAATATGTTGTTAAGCTTTTGGAAGGGAATGAGATTTAATATTAATTTTGTAGGAAATTTTTCTTCTTTACTTAAGCTCGATAACAGGTGGATGATGGAAAAGTGAAAAAGCTTTACACTTGAGAGGAAAATCCTTATTGTTAGCCTGAGCGTAGGTGAATAGTAGAGAGCTTGAAATGGAAGAATCAATGGGAATTATATGGGAAATTAAAGGATCTCCCAGATTTCCCCGAGAAATAAGTTTCAAGTTTCAATGACACAGTTCCCTTAACATATTAAATACTTACAAGTGTATAGTACTCATTCTATGGTTAAGATTCTATTGGAAGGAGGATTAGGGGGAAGATTCTCACATTTAATTAAACTTTTCCCTCTCTCATACATACATGAAGGCTTAGTACTTATTCCTATACGGTCTTATCCAATGGCACATCTTCGGCTATAATCCAAAAGGTGTTATCTCTTAAGTTTGCCACTACACTGTGAATTAAAATAGGACTAAATTCTATGGAAAGCTGCTCTGTGTGGTAAAAGTCATGGTATAAGACATTTTTTCAACCTGTACTTTGGGTTAGGGTAAATTGTGAATTTTATGGGGAATAAGTCATTTCCATATATGTATTTTCCTCGGAGGAAGTATCTTTGGGAATTTAGGCAAAATATTTTATGTGTACGCGTGTAAATGAAATGTGAGAAAAGGCTTGTCTTCTCAGATGATTACTATAGAATTATCAATTAAAACATACGGAGCCTATGAAATGAAAGGAAATATTGTCAATTCTGTGAGTAATGTAATAAGCCTTTTTTAGTAGGGATTTGGAGGAGACTACGTTGTATGAGAAATTTTCTATAAATTCTGGTATTTACGTATGAGAGAGCTCCACGTACGCTGAGCTGCTGCCATTAGCATGCCATTAACTCATTACGGGGATTATGAGGTGAAAGTGTGTTCTTTAAGAATGTAAATACAAAGTTGGGGATGATGGATTTAATAGAAAATAAACTTTAATTATGGGATTATACACTCAAAAGTGTAATTATTTACATATAAATAGGTAAGAATTTAGTGTGCATAAATCCCTGGGTCTCTATACATACTATTATGCATGGAAAAGGTTATGGGATAGGTGTTAAAGTCCTGATGTATATGTTCATATATGTATGTGACTTTACAAGTGAGGAGAGGTGCGGAGGAGGATTATGTACTTTTAAGAAGGCTTTTAAGCCTCTCACCAGATATGACACACTTCCTAGAGAAAAACTTCCTCACTGATCCATATACATGTATAATAAAATCAACTGTCACTATACACTTACATACACTGTTCCTCCATATTATACTTGTCACCTTGGGGCAGACTGATGATGATGTGGTCCACATATATGATAATCTCAATTAACTGCGTAGGTGAGGGTTATAGAAGGGAAGAAATGACCTTGTGATGCTAAAAATCCTCCTTCAAACCCATCTCCTTGTGAAGTGAATTTTTCTTAAAAATAGTATGTATATCAATTATTAATACATAGTAAATCTTGAATAGAAAATTACGTCCAAATTTGACATTAAAATAGCCCCAATTACACTCTCCTGTCACTCCTCATAAGCTCCAACACTAAAAGAATGACATAAGAAAAGTTATACAAGGAAGAGCGTGTGAGTCCTCTTCATTCAAATCAAGTCTGGAGGGATTAAGTTAAAGGCCAATGACAAGAGCTTGCATATATGGGAAATGAAAGGGAGGAAATGACCTCCAACGGAGGATAAACAAGTGGATCTCAAGGACCCCAAGAGTGGAATGAATTGAAAGAAGAAGTTGGAGAGGAACTCATCTCCTCTTCTCAAGTAAACTGGAGCTATTTGAATAAACATGAGAGATTTCCTCTGAGGAGATTAATTTACCCGGAACTTCCTCCTTCTAATTCTCCTCTTCTTTTTTTCCCTCTCCTTCTTTTCACCTACGTACATACATACATCCATACCGACAAAGTGATAAAGGACCGTTTTAGCTCTCACTTTCTATCTCACTCACTCACTCACTCACTCACTAAGCAAAGGTAAGCTTAAAAAGGGCATTTTTTATTGAGGATATATAATGAACCTCCTCATCATCCTCTCACTATGTAAAATACAGTAATTACTAAAATCCAGTTTGCTCTACTATTTACTAGAAATGATCTCAGCTTGGGAGTGGATCACCTTTCCTTTTGTTTTTCTTTCAACATCTTCACACATTTGATCTACGCAGTAAGGAATTTCTATCCTCCTGAACCTCATCATTATTTTTCCTCTACTGATCTAAAACCAAAGCCAAGGTATTGAGCTTATTTATTTACAGCCAAAAATAGAGCCTGGTGTGTGTAGTTTGTAGTCAAGGACAATGACCATCCTTTGGGTCCAGGGTCAATCCTTTGACCTTTAATTGTACATAACCTTGAGTATCCATGCAAAAATGTAAACAATCACATTAAATCCAATGCACGTACGCAAATTCTCTCTCTCCTCTCTCTCTCTCTATGTGAATCATCATAAATACACATGCATTTATTCTATGATCAATCTTATGGAGCTGGAAATGATAGGAAAAACTGTTGAAGCTTCGTATATGCTAGTATTTCTATGGTAAATATCATGTGCATGTTTTATTACTTAGGACTATCATGTAGCTTTGTATGCACTCATTCTCTGTATTTATCTTCCTCACCCACACACACACACACACGCACATTCAATGGAGGAGCTGACGAGGAAATAAAATGACAACAAGGAAACTGTCACAGATCTCTACTTATATACAGAGCCGAAGCCTTTACCATTTGAAACCAAAGCAAGGATAAATTGTAGGCTCATCATGAGTGGAAAAGAAAATGAATGGTGAATACTGGTCTAATATTTCTTAAATTTCCCTTGAGGATCGCCATGATAGAGATGTGTGGGAGGAAGGGAGAGAGAGAGGGAGTTTATGCTTGGAAAGAACAAGCTGGAAATAAATAGCAACAGATTTGCTCCAAATCATTCAAATTCCTCTGTCCTCACTTGATTAACATGGAATGTTACTTGGCGAACCGCGCTGAGGATGATTTCTTCTGTCAGAGAGAAAATTCTCTCTTGAACTCTTGTCATATATTTTGATTTTCCTCTCTCTCTCTCTTGAAAGAAAAAGTGGTTCCTGTTTTGTGGAGGTAAGAAAAAAATTAAAGAAAAATGAGCATTTTTTCCCTAGGCGAATTACTTATAGGAATTTGTTTCATTAGAAATTGTCAGTTAAAGTCTTACCTGCAAAACACGGGAAGAATAAAGAATTTGACAACGCAACGTAGTAAAATTAGGTGGTGGATAATATGGAAGAAGGGTTGAAGGGAAAAGTTAATTGAGAGAGAGAGAGAAAATGTATTGGTTGGGAAAAGAGATGTAGTGGGGGGCTGTTGCCGCTCTTTCCTATAGGATTGAGATGAGAAGATGGAGAAGAGAGGGAAGTTGAATGATTGCACGTGCACGAGACAAATGACAAGAAAGGTAAAAGCATGTGACAATTGGAGAGCGGAGAGAAATGGAGGAGTAGCAATTTTAAGTGTGTGTGCAAAGCAAGAGGAAGAGAACAAATTGCCAAGTCCCTATCTTCTGGGCCTTGTATATGTAAAAAGGGAAAAGGCTGTGTCAAAGTCGAGATTGCTTCATTCCAAGTGATAAAATGTTGGAGCACATGGGAAAAACAAAGTAACTCATCCATCTACTATTGCGAGAGTGCGAGTGTCTCAACACTGGAGTCAGATATCTCCTCACCATTCACTTGTTGTAAATATTCCCTCCCTCATGAGTTGGTGGAGGTTGAAATACTTGACTCCATACAATATCGACTCAACCTCTTTATCATTCGATAAGGGACCAAAGAGCGAGCGTAAGCAAAACCTAATTTTATTGGATCCATGCAGCCACCACACAGAAAAACTCTCCGAGTTGTAGTCACCTACTCAATATTTCAATCTGGAATGTCTCCTCGGGGCGCAAATTCTTAATTAACTATGACTTTCAATTTCCTGCATGGTCCCTGGATATCTAGCACCGTTAATAAGGCCAGAAAAACTAATTGCAAGAGACAAATTAACTTGTGATTTACTCATTTGCACGCTCACTGCATGGAAGTTATTAGAAATTCATCACATTCCTTTGCGGATGTGATTTCAACGGAAAAAACCATAGCCGCTAGCCTCATTCCTAATAAATATGTATAGATAATAAAAGTGAGGGTTTTTTTATAGAAGGTACCTCCAGTCAAGAAGGTTTGATTGTAAATATTTTTTTATTATATAAATGATATTTTTTGTAGGGTTAAAAGGTTCGGACCAGAGCAAATTGAATTTGACAGTTTGTGAGGGAGAGAGGCAGATTCTTTTATAGGTGAGAGAGGATATTTTATTTGGAGGACCTGTGTGTGTGTGGAGTTAAAAGTTAGGAGAACCGTTAGGTTGAGGTTATTCTGCAGTAGGAGTAATACCTACGCCATTACTTGCTAAATAGATGTGAGATTGTTAGGAAATGTCGTGCGAATAATCATGTGTGTGGGGGCATGAGATGTGGGCGAGAGAGCGGAGGAATGTGAGCAATTGTGCTCTGATGCTTTTACACATGTACACACACACACACACACACACACACACGCAGAAGAGCCAGCCTTGCATCAAAAGACAACCAGTTTGGTTGAATTTGCTCTTGGTACAGAGAAACTCGTAGTAAGCGGTGTACATGGAATAGAATCTCATTCATTGCTGTCGTTTCCTCCAAAGAAAATAATAATACTACTTACTCTTCCTCCACCACATGCCTCCATCCCCACACCATATAGTATCACCCTTCACAATTACTTTTCTCCTTCCTTTTCACTATCTCCGCCATTTCTTACACACCAACTATTGATGAGGTCTTCAGAGACTACTTGAAAAAGCAACAGTTGTCTTTTGTCTTGTTAGTTTCTACACTTTTGTACATACACACACGTTTTCTCCTCACCCCTCCCCCCCCCCAAAAATCTCCTGCATTCTCTAATTCTCTCATGGAGCAATGGAGGAGGGAAAAGCATTTTTCTTGACATGATCTTCTTCAGGAGAAAAAGAATTCTTCTCAATCTATCCTATTCACTGTGGGAAGGAATACACCCTCAAATGCTATTTTTCCTCTCTATCAAAACTTCTGTAGCAAAATCCCAATTTTCCTTCCCTAAATTTACTACTCCCTGTTTACCTCCCATTGTTTACTCTCTCTCTATATCCTTAATCCTTCGGATGGCTTTAATAGGACCACTTGTATTTATTTACTCAAAATATTTTCCAGGGTTCTTATTATTTTGAATACTTACGAATATTTACAAGTCCTTGTGGATGTTTTGGAAGACAAAATGTTCAAATGATTAATTATTATTCAATGCCGATATAAAGTTATGATTTAAATAAATTGTAGCACATCATCATCAACGTAAGTGAATAAATAAGAGATGAGATCAGGATGAAAACATTGGAATGGTCGTTAAAAAGAGCAAGTTTTGTTGACAAACTTTGTCTGACCTTAAGCTGACCACCTTGGCTGATTGTGAGTGTGAGTTACAAGCAGATGACTTGAGGACAAGCCGTGGAGGAAACCCTATTGAGAATTAGTCATTTATATTTATTGTAGATAAGCACTCTCTGCTAAAATCCACTCAAAAGTTGTACGTGTAGTTGTTATTTGTTACATATCGTAATGTTGCCTTAAATCCAGTAGTACTAATTCCTGGAAGCTATGGCTTTTAAAATATGGTTGAAGGAAAAACATTGACTTTTTCCGCCCCATTAAATATTATATCCCCTTGCATTTACTACATCATTGACCATGGTTATCACATGAATTATATAGCACACTTGTTATCATTTCCTACGTCAAATTCCTCATCATAATTTATCCTTATATAGTGTCTCCCTTGCTTATATACATAATCATTATCTATAGTAGCAAAAGGAAAGATTCATACTTGAACCATCCTTGTTTGTCACATACAAAGTCTTGAAAGAGATAAGTTTGGACACTTTTCCCCACCACTGATGAGATAACAAAAGGAGCAGAAGTGAGTTGCTAGGGTGGAGAGAGATTGTAAATAGTGTGGGCCCAATCATGATCTACGCTTTAAAACTTACGTATTTAGCAAAGGGAAGAGAAAAAATCTTGAGTAATATGAGTATTATTGTAGGACATTTAAAATGTGAAGAGAAAAAAATTCTTGGGAAAAACAAAAAAAAAGATAATCCTCAAATGATCTGAAGAGGAAGTGTAATCTAGTGTGTGTGTGTGTGTGTGTGCAAGTCAAAATGACCTAATTTTACTTTCTGCTCAAAACACTTTTCAAGTCAATAAAAACAAGTACTTTTGAAAATAATATATTTCCTCCTGTACGTACACACATTTACTACACAAGTACGTACAAAAGCATAGAGAACCCAACTACTTATCTTTGAACCCTTAGATAATATTAGTACACGGACATAAAAATAAATAGACTTACTCCTCCAAGTTTACCATAGCAAATAGCATATACAAAGTCACGGACAGATCTTGGTCCTAGCACTTTTTTTCTTTCCCAATGAGAGAATATCCTTTTTGAAAAATTTCTCTGAGAGATGAGGTTGAGAAATAAACAAAGTGATATTTCCTCCTTCCTTTTTCCATCCATCAATTCCTTATCATGGAAGGAGCCAAAGTCTTTTTAAATATAGAATTTCCATGAACTTGGAATTTTTTCCCTGATAAATTCCTTCTCAAGCAATAAAAATAAAAAAAAGGAAGGAATCTTATTATAGGACAGAGGAAAACAAATGTGACAAAACCAACTCCAGCCCCGTTACAATCACTGAGAAAACAAGATTTTTCTCAAAAGGAAAGAAAATAACTGTACTTTTTACTTCCCAAATGTCTTTATCTCATTGACAAGTTTTTTTTTTTTGAGGAGGACTACATCTCTGTACGCAATTGAAGCAGGCATGCATAAAGTTCCAAGGAATAACATGCACCCATTAGTGTAGTATAGTAATGGATAGTTAGTTGTACATATACGGGAAAAAAAAGTAGTGACTGATGCAATGAAAAGCTTTTCGTATAGCTCAACTTTTGCCTCCGCACTTGTTTGCAATCCTCCTCCTCTTTTATCTCACCAAGCCGGTCATCATCCTTTTTTCCATTTGAGCTTTACACTCATTCAACTCACTCATAAACATTTATGGTTGGAGTTCACTTGAGCAAACGCTTACAATATAATATGTGTGTGTGTGTGTATCCACGTATAGCTACGTGGATATATATAACTCATCCCTAAAAAGGACCCGAATGTTTACACACTTAAGCTCTAGCTCTCTAGCCCATATTCATTCCATTTAACTACATTAATCCTGCCAAACGTCTCTCTTTCACTGTAGCCTGCCACCTCCTATGTACATCCAAATACCTCCGGGACTACCTTCTCAATTACATTATACTAATTATAGTATAGCAATGTTATATGAATTCCATGAAATCTAATATCTACTTTTACATTCCTTTTTCCCCCCATAAAACTTTGAACTTTAAAAGGGAAATTGATGCCTTGGAATCCAAGGATTAAGGCCTGGAGAATTACTGATATGTACTTCTGGCTAGATTTCTCGCTCTCTCTTTGAGCTTCACGTGAAACAGAGAATTTTATTAGAGCTTAAGGCTTTTGTACGTACATATATAAATATATTAAATACGTAGATACATACACGTACGTAGAGACAAACAATGTATGAAACGTTACGTAGGTGTATGACATAGCTATTTACGTGTGTGTGACCTACGAAGCGAATGTAATAGGTTAGGTTGGGAGGACGTTGGGATAACGAAATGAGGAATAAAAAAAGGGATGGAAGTAGGAAGTTGGTTGATATGATTGTTTGAAATTGAGATTCCATGGAATTGAAGTAAAGCATTGACGTAATTACTACCCTACACACGCCTACTCTCAGAAATCAATGGTACACTCTGAGGAAATGCAGGCCATTCCTATGTATTATCATTGGTGATTGCGGGAATGATGTAGAAACAGCTGTTTGTTTCCATAGCTCTCTCTCTTTCTCGCTACTTCAATCATTGTACTCAAGAGTAGTAAAATTCTTGATCCATTCCAGTGCATACGAATCCGAGCTTTCGTACCTCAGAGCCATGCACTCAGGCTACGTAGACATTTCCTGGAAGGAATTTTAATGAAAGGATTCCCACAATCCCTCGAACATCTCTCCATTATTATGTATGTACTATAGGAGAGAGGAGGTTTTTGCAGAATTTTTGCAAATGATAAAAAAAAGAGGCAGATGCTTTTTTTACATTTTTTTGGTTTCTGGGGAAAGTAAAGGTTTTCTCTAGAATTTTTTCATTTAAGACACTGGCTTTTTTTTTACACGTCTGCCAGTGTTTAACATCTTCCACAAATCTTTTTTCTCTGGGGGAGCATATATTTAGTAGGAGCAGGAGCAGGCTTTCCTGGGAATCTAATAAACTATGTCAAAATCTATTTACTTAACGTACACGTGTCTTGCAAAGGCGTGGATTTTATTGCAGCTAGTTTTTTTCTTTCTTTTACTCTGAATATAATAATTTTTTTTCTCTAAAATTCTATTTTCCCCCGGATATTCCCTTATTGTCTGAGGGGCTGGATTATTATTAGAAATTATTAGAGCTGTCCTAATATAGAAAACCATATAATAAATCCTGCTCAGCCCTCCTAACATATCAAGTTCAATGAGGCGGTGGAGGTAATTGTAGAGCCTTGTATTTAGTAGTATTTTATATAATAGATATGTGATTGTATAATAACATTGAAAGTCTCACTACTCCTTGAGTTAGGGTAGGCCTCAATTTTAGGTTAGGAACAATACACAGTATGAATAACGTTACGACAACATTTGAAAGGTAGACTTTTTTGCCTGAAGGTAAATAGAATAGTATAAGAAGGCGAGGGTCCTCCACAAATAGGCGTATAGAAATACCATACAAGTATTTGTATACGTGTAAGAGTTTGAATTGAAAGGGAGAAAATGGCACAAGGAATCCTGTACATAAATGTATAGAGGGAGAGATAAGAAAGAGTGAAACAATTTATTGATGTTTAAAAGCAATTATTATTATAAAGGTAGACAATAATAATAAGTGAGAAATTTGAGAGGTAGTAAGGGCTTTTGCCGAAATGGGGAATGTTGGGAAAGGAATACACGTGCAATTTTTTTCGTAGTAAGAGTAAGGCCTAAGGATGACATAATAGATTATAAGGAGGGTGGAAATAAATGATTTGGAAATAAAAGTGATAATAACACGAGCAGGGAATATCAGTCTGCTGCTCCTACACTATTCAAAGGACAAAAGCATGTGGAAAGACAAACAGGAAAAAAAAATCTACGTGTACTACCACCACTACTATACTACACTACAACAACCAAAATACGTAAGCAAGTGTATCCTACCTTGAATAAACAAATCCATCTACGTAAATGGTGTCAAAGTTGTAAGTGAGCAATATTCACTGTGGCCTATAGATACAGCAGAAAGATTGATAGCACAGGGCTCAACATTATCTGTGGCTTTCCTCCTCACCACACATATTCCTAGACCTAGCTTCAAAACCCATAGAAACTCTCACATATCTACAGAAAAATTCTGAATGGAAAAATGAGTAGAAGCCAATCCCATGCCATTTAACGTGTGCTAATAAAATAGTGTAGTTATGATATGAACGGAACAATAGACATTTTCCTCCATCTGTGTAAGCAAAACCTTTTACCTTCATATATCCATTCCTATATAGCTTTATTCAATAATAATAATTCCATTAAAGAAGGAAAATGACAAGGGAGAAAAAAATCATTAATAAAAATTTTTTAGCAATAATAATTACTTGTAAACTCTCATCTTCACGTGTTCACACATATAAAATTTTTCTCATAATTCTCATTAGAAAGATGTGCGAGCCTTGCTCAGAGAAGTGATAAATGGAGGAGTTAAAATAATATAATAAATGAATTCTTAGAAAATATCCCTTTCATCTGGTCCCAATTGAGCTTGAAATAATATTCCTTGCTAATTCTCTTCATTCACGTTCACACACTCAAAAGCCCTCCCCAACCCCTCCAAATAACTATACGAATTCCCAAGAGCCAATTCTTAAAATACTGTAGCTAAAAAGGTACTTAAAAATTCCTACCTTGAGAATAAACGTTTATTATATGAAAATCCATAGGGAAATATTACTACACCTCACAATCCCTACATTTTTTTCTCTGTAAATTCCTTGGAAAATTTGGTATTATTACTCTATAATAACTATTTGGCTCATTAATCGCATCGTTTTGAAAAAGAATTAAATATAAAAAATTCATGCTTTTTCTACACACACATCAAATTTAATTTGATATAAAATAATAAGGTGAGATTGTGGAGATTTCTCCTCCTACAATACATATTTTACTACAGTACTGGGATAAATTCCAAGTTGGCCAAATCATCAGCTGATTTCTGCAGAGCAAGATCCCATTTGAGCCTACCTGTGCATTTGACATGGATACGTAGATAAAAATTATGTATGTACATACACTTGTGGGACTGTACGCTGTGGCCTTCAAGGCTGAATAATATGCATGAAGATTCCACACCCTTATACGAGAGGCAGAGAATGGAGCATGGCAATTAAATTACTAGTTTTGAGATTTTAATTGAGCTCTCACTCTTTTCCCTCCTGCTCTTGTCTCTCTTCCTCACACATGTACATCCATATGTATTTACACGCACATGCTCCATGACTACCTGAAAAATTTAATTACAAATTCAAATAATTTGCTCATATTACGTATTATTATGATTACCTTTATACAGACTACACATGTATATGCGTGGATATATCTATATATAGAGCTTTAGTGTCTGTTGAGGTCAAAGCTATGGAAAAAAGGTTGCGCATGCTATGAATTTACCTTGTGAAGGTCCAATGTGATGGGGAATACAGAGGATGTGCATAGATCCTATAGAAATCTACCTTCCTCACTTTAATGCATGTCCCCTACCATTAAACAAAAAAAAACTAGGTAAAAATCTATTATCGAGGATCAGCTCGAGTTCACGTGAAAAGAATAGTTTTATTATTATATCTACTACCATAAATAAAATAATTTTTTCCCCATTTCCTAGTGGTTTTGTGCAATAAAGAACCATCATAATTCTTTTCTCTCTCTCTCTAGACACACACACAGAGATACACAGAGACATAAATATGTATAAATGTATTTATAGAGAGAGAGAGAGAGCTAGTTCATTTATGGGAAGATATTATTATTAATGGTTCAATTGACGTTGAAATTCTGGGAGAGAATTGTAACCATGTGGAGTCGGGATGAAAGTTCACTTTGAGCAGGGCGACTCAATAAGCATTCCCCAGTGCATTGACAAACCAGAGGCGTAGGATTGAATGGATGGTATGTATTTTTTTTGTACTCTACAGTATTGCTAAAAATCAAGTAGGAATTATTGTCTTGATTTTTTACTACTACCTAAATATATGTATATCTCTATGCTATTACTAAGGATTTTAAATGGACCCCATAGTAGTACCGTATGATTGTAAAAAAAAGTAGGTACTGCATTGTTTGGATATTCCTTTCATTGGGATACGAAGGAGCCGTTTATGAGTGGATTGATAAGAATGGAGTGTGTGTGAGTAAGTGCATAAAGCGTTTGTTGGCAAGGAGAGAGGCTTATTGAGAGTTTTGTCCTGGCTTAATTTTTGCTTTTGAGCAGTCTTTCCCGTTTGAGAAAATAATCCTTTCCGTATAATATATAATATATACGTGGTGGAATAGCACATTAAAACTTTTATAGAGCTTGGCATTAGCATTTACCGCTCCAGGCTCTCTCCTCTTAAAAATCCTTTAGTCTTGTAATTTATATATGTATAGCTTTGCATAGGAGTGTGGAAATGTCGTCTCCATGTGTTTGGCTACATAAACGTTGGATTGAGCTCTTCTCTGTGCAGCTTGAGAGCCAGCGGAATATCCACATGCACATTTTTGCATAAATGCACTCAGCAAATACAAGTAGTATATAAATACATGGGGGAAAAAACTAGGATTGCGACTCATTTAATTATGCGAATTACTATACATGCACTGGCACTCAGTCAGCTGCTAGGTATTAAGTAAATAGTAGAGGAGCGAACGTGTGCTGGGAGCATTTCCCGCTATGTGCATAAGTCAATGTACCATAATGTTTATATGCATAATAATTATTCCGGAGAGTAACATTAGACTTGGGACTATATGTACACACTCAAGCTCTATGTATTTGTACGTTAGGAATTTATTCGAGGAGGGATTTCTATAGGAGACATAAAAATTGGATTTAAAAACAACTTGCACAAAAGCACAACAGACAAGTCTTATGGAGAGAGAGGAATCTGAAGATTTTAGCATGGAACTATTTGATTTACATTATTTACAGCTGTTGTAGTTGCTCAAAGTTTTTTCTTCTCTATATACTCACTCACTTCCCTTACAATAGTAATAATAATAATAAATATCAAATTCACTCTCTCTCCTACATTTCTCCCCTAAAATCCAAGTTGGAACAAGAATAATTAATGTTTTGAATTTATTTATAAATATCCATGGGAATTTCTCCTATATAGAAACTTATGCGGAGGCGGGCGGACTCCATCTCTTTTCCAGACTATTAATAGAACATAGACCTTTCCGAAACTGAGAGTAGTGTAGTAGACGTGGAGAAATAATTTACCAAAATATCTAATTACTCGTGATGCGGGGATGAGTGAAGGAGAAAAATCCGGGGTCAAGATGAGAGCCGTGAATAAGAAGGGTAAAAATAGGAGGAAGATGAGTAATGGATCCTTGCGCAACAGTATTGCACCTTTTTTTGCAATTTCAACACACTACTACACGTACGTACATATAGCACCCAACCCATGAACAATGATATCCCAATGGAAATTAAAAATAGTCTTTTCATCCCGTCTTCTCCTCTTTTAGCATTTCCACACACGGTTCTGTTCTAAAATTCCCTGGAATGTGGTGTCCTTGCTTCTATTTCTCTTTCATTTACGGTCCGCATTTATGTATATTTTCACATTGTCATGCGTACACACTGTAATGCACTCTTTCCACAATTTATTTGCACTAGTATTATTATTAAAGGAAAAAACATATGTATTGCACGGGGGCTTGAGCCTTGCTCAAACTTCAAAGAATCCAGAATATTACCATTTTGTGCAGTTTAACTTGTACGTGGATTTTACAGAGGAGAGGGGAAATGCTTTATTATTTTATTCTTATGTGCATCACACAATGCAATGGAGTGGAAGGGTAGGAAAAAGCACCTGCCATAACCATTCCCTAATAACATAGAAGCAATTTTTTGAAGCTTACCTCTGCATATAGTAAATTTATGGAAGGAGCTTATATGCACTTACAATGTATTAAACTGGAGGTAAATAAAGTCATATGTAGCTACAATACACTGGCCCATCAGTTTGCGAAGGTTCCCTTTCATCCTCCTTCAAGCCACAATTCTCGAAAGACTTGAAAGGCTTATTTCGTATATGCTGAAAAAGCCTCCGGTTTACATGGAAAGATTCCTTCCATAATTAGCATAGAAAAATATGCATACATGCTGAATTGCAATTTAAATATAAATTGAACATGCAAAAGTTCATAAATCGTTTGTTCTTCCCCCCACGGTCTTTTTTTTGGAGGTCCTGGAAAGAGAAAAAATGTGGGAAAGCCTTGAAACCCAATGCTCTACTTCCTATACACCTATGTAGCTTCCCTAGGAATATTGGATTCTCTGAGAAAAGAGAGAACTCGTTAGTGTAGGTTAGATATAAGCAGGGAGTGGGAAACAAAAGGGATAAAAATCCGGGGTCAGTTAGCCAAGGAAAGGAATTTACAATTGACTCTCCTGGAAAGTAGAAGGAAGAAGGAGTAAATGGAGGAAAAGTATAGGAAGTGAACCGTGAGAAAGGAGCTTTTGCATGGATCAACAGCCATGGAGAAATTGTATGTTCTGTGCTTGTTTGTGTGTGCATATGCGAATGCGAATGGGCGGAAAAAGAGAAAATGTTGACCAATCTCTAAGGAAATATTTTGAGAGTAAACAAATTTTGTAGTAAATCCTCATGCAAATCTGAGCTCTCTTCAAATATAAGTGTTGGGCTTGAGAATGGGAGAGTCTTTATATGTGAGATAAGGAGGAAAGAGTTGTGTGAGTCTAAAATAAAACATTTTTTTCCACTTCATCTTCCTCTTATTTGTCTCTTCATCACAAGGATTTGTATATATTTGACTGAGAGGCAGAAATGCAGATGCAAGAGTTACCATGAAAAATTTCAATGCATTTTTATTGGAATTGAAAGTAGATCAGGTCCTCTGCTAGTACTACACGTATGTACATACGTATCTATACTCCTACCTCAGCCTTATGAGGAGAAGAAGCTTCCCCCTTTTCCCATCATTATTTTATGGCCAATATGATCTCCTTACCTCCTACTCATAGCATAACAAGAGCGGATAGGTTATTTCAGGGCAATATGACTTTTTCCTCTACTTTTCCCTCATAACCAGTTGCTTGCCTTCTCAATACCTTTTTTTTCTCTCTCTCTCTCTTTCCAGTTCATTGCCTATGCCTTTTTTCTGGGTTTTTGCACAGACACACACACACACACAGGTTTTCTCCCTTGTTTTTTTCCTTTACACATAAAGCTCACATATAGATTTTAGTACGTTACATAAATGCACTATTTCCCACTCGCTCTCTTTTTTCATCTTCATCTTGTCAAGGCGTTCTCTCCTACATATGCACTTTTTCCTCCTTGTAAAAATCCTACATGAGAAAAGTATATTTTTATACAAGAAAGTTAAAAGTTGCATATCCGGGACGCATGTGTTTTCTTTTCAAGGGAATAGAACGTAGAGTGACATTATTATCAAAAGAAGAGACTCTCACACATATTGAAATCCTATAGCCTGGCAAGAGCTCCGGTTCCCTGTGTTCCAGATTTCTAGACCAAAACTCTCTAGGAACCAGAGCGGAGGAGATTGGA
>JAQFXU010000336.1:0-60147 GCA_034693705.1 Spatulosminthurus flaviceps | reverse complement strand
GCAATTTTCAGATTATTTTCACTGTTTAAACACTTTATTTAACACTCCGCCCGCTTATGATCGCACCGCCCGCTTATCGTCTACCCCCCTCCGCCCGCTTACGGAAGAACACCCAAAATAATCACGTTTTATATGGTAATGGCAAGCGATCATTTATAATGTTATTAATATTTTAGTATAGTTTACATTGCCAAAAGGTTTTCAAACCTCTAGCTATTTCAACCCGTACTTAACAAACTAATGAGGCCCTATTATGTACAATACAATCGAGAAACTATGGTAAAATTTTATAAAAACATCAAGAAGGTAAATATTCTTTGAGAAAAATCTACCAGGCCATTTAAAGCCGCACTTAAATTTTGAGGAAAGTTTAAAAGGGTTTCAAATAAAAATAAAATTCTTTTTCCCCGTAAAACGGACAATTTTGATTTAAAATCACTATAAATATGGTTTTTAGCAGGGTTAGGCAGCTATATAGCGCGAACACTATGAACACAATACTTTTTATGCGCTCTAAAAGTTTAAAAGTAAAACTGAAAATTTCTCCCGCAAAAAAGGCCGTTTTTTACATATGAGACACGTGAAACTTCAAAATCCCCAGCTTGTGCGCCATTTAAATTTCCCAATTTTTGATTTCAAGCTAAATTTCGAAATTTCGCGAATTTTAAAAAAATTCAAAATGTGATTTGCAGATGGAAGGCATGTACCAGAGTAGTAGTGGGGAGGTGTTCTAAGTATTTTGAAAAAATTTTGAAAATCCGATGAGAGTTACATATGAATTATATTCCTTGTAAGACTGTTTGCCACTAATCTTTTGTTCACCAACCTAACCTAACCTAGCCTAAAATAACCTAACTATTTTTGTGCCAAAAGGTCTTGTGCCAAAAGAGGATTTGTTTGTGTCCAACGGTCTTGTGACGGACGGATCAGTGCCCTACTGATTCATGCCAGACTGCTCTGCAACCGTTTTTTCTTTATTGGTGCTTAGCTAATTGTAAGTTATTTAAGTTAAGGTTGGTTGAAATGGAGTCCCACGGGAGTCTGTTCCTTGTGCCTAATATCTTACCTGTGACTAACCAATTCCTTCGCCAGTGAATGTTCGCTCTGTCCTGTGTAAATCACTTGTGGAAATGGTTTAAACTTTATTGCGTAAATAATGGATGATGTCAGGCGATTAAATGTTTCCCTTTTAAGTGTATCGATTGGATACAATGGGAAGTTGCTGAGTATGTTGGCAAGCTAGGCAATTTCGATGACAACGGAAGGTTCCTGGATTGCCGTAGTCGATTACAGTTGAAAGGAAGTTCTTAATAGTATGTGATATAGGTTTGGGGATCTACGGAAAGGTGTTAAAGGAGGTTAATTCATAACCCGATAACCAGTTGAATTTGCCACAATAGCTTTATACAATTGAAATGCTTGAGTTGCACATTCCTTTGTCAATGTATTAAAATTAATCAATAGGGGGATTATTTTTCATTAAAAGTTCTATTGGTCCGGGGTTTTGAAAGTAAAGTTCTCTGGAAATATCCATGAATTTATTTTCCGCATTTGTTTGAATGTGTTAAGGATAAACCTCCCTCATAAAATTCCTTGCTTGATTTCCGCTTGCTTTTTAAAGTATTCTTGCTCCTTGGTGCAAGTTTTACGCAGTCAAAGAAATTGTTATTAAGGAATCACATTGATTGTAGTTTTAGGGTGGTAAGAGCTAAATTGTAGAAATGAGGGGGAATCTGTTGGTTTGGTTTATATTGTTTTTGGGGCTTTACCGTTGTTCTAAAGAATGATTAAAAGGTCAAGGAATGCGACTGGTTCATCAGTTATCTTAATTTCATATTTGATTGACGGTTGCATTTTATAAAAGATTAGACGTAAAGCTCAATTTCTTCGATGGAACATGTAAATATTTTAAAATAAAATCATAAATACAAAATGTTTCACTGATTTGCATTTGCAAGTGCTATTTTAGATTTTCTAAGTATATGTATATCAATCATGCTCTCACAGAATACACTCTTGCTGAGAATATATTGTTCCCAGCAGATGTGTATACGACCTCATAATTTCTATTTTATTACCATCAAGGAACCATTTGTGAATGTTCATCCTTTCCTAAATACAACCACTTTTGTTTTGCTTGTCTTTATGACAACGAAAAGACCTTTTATTTTACAACATTGACTGACATTAATTTATTATTTGATTATCAGCGAATTACAGATAGTTTAAGCCAATCCAAACTCATGTTAAACAATCTGAATGCGCTGGCACCCATACAGACTAATAATTCAAAAACGGAATTTTGTTTGTCTCAAACGTTTACTTAACTGGGGGCACTGTGATACTTTGGAGTAACGGGAGAGAATATATTGAGAGTAGTGAAGTGAGATCAGAAATAATTAATGTTTTAGTTTTTGTCTGTAACGATTCCAGCTAGCCAGCTTACCAAGAGAAAGCACGAATATAATATTTGCTTGGTGTTGAGATGAACAAGACTGCATAAATAGCATTGCATAAGTAGAAAATTTTGTTTAATATGTAATTTGAGAAACTGTATAGGCATGCAAAGAATGTATTTCCCATTTAATGCAATTAATGCCGTTTACTTAACTTCAACCAAGCTGCAGATAGTTACTAACTCGACTTTTACAACATATGCTCCAGTCTCACCTGGATAGTATATGCATTGCGATATTTATGACACATTTTAGCTTGTCGTGCCGAGTTTGGTTTTCGATTCCGATCCATATCAAACAGGGGTATAGCTTTACACAACATTGTGCGACGTACAGATCTATAATATCGCACACTTCTTCCAGTTATAGATTGGTAAGTATGGAATGTACATAAAGTTAAGTGTAATAAAGTATGGAAGCTTGAAAATATTTTACTCATCAACTGGTTACTATTATTTAGTATTAGGGAAGTTTCATTGAATCCCTAATCTACGATTGATTTAAAAGTAATTTACCGCTACTAAACACAAGAAGTGAGGTTGTATAAAAAAAATTCCTTCGACCTTTAGCCGCTCGGATGGAAATACATTGAAAAGTTGTATTTTTCCATGAACTTAGAAATATAAACAACAGCAGCCCGAGAACTGGAAAAGTAAGGGTAATAAAAAGCATGTGTATTTATTGTCCCGAGGTAAAAGGGTGGCAAGTATTATAATAAAATTATTTAATAACATCAAGAACTATTTCAAAGATTTCCGTGAACTAGCAATACTTACTCATAAATATGTATATATCTATATATCTATATGTATTTCATGATTGACAGCTGATCATATCTGTATTGCTAAAGCTACAAATATATATACACTAATTTAAGTATTAACGAGCCAACAGAAACAATTTTAGGGAGGTGTAAACTCCATAAACTATCCCAAAACTATAAAACGAAAGGCACAATGGTAGAGGTAATGATTGTGCGATGGAAATATTAATTGCAATAATGACACGACTTTGTCAAGATAACATGTAAATCCATATTGCATTACTACTACTGAGTCACGGGGAATAGGATGTTCACTCATATAATTTCCCTACCTACTGGTGAATTTTACGTTTAAAGGAATATCAGGATTAAGAGCCACACAGGAAAGGGGCATTTGATTGGAATCTGGAGGTGCTTCCAAGCTGAAATTGCTAATGATTGTCGTCAATATTCCTTCAAATACATCTTCAACCAATTTATAGCCCATACAAGCTCTTTTGCCCGTTGAAAACGGCAAGAAATGTGAGGGTTTACGAAAGCATCCAGCTTCTGTGAGAAATCTCTCTGGAATGAACTGTTCCGGGTGGTTCCAGTACATCGAGCTTGTATTTAATTCGTAATTATTAAAGATGAGCATGGTTCCTTTTTTAATTTCGTATCCTATAACACCAAAGATACAAAACACCTTGATTAGAGACAACCTTCCGATAGTCTATTCTAGGGTTAAGCAGCCAACCGTGCATGGCTTGGTAAAGCTTGCCTTCCTTTCCAAAAACATACCTGCAATTGACGTGTCCTCTGAAGCAACATGTGGGACAATGGGTGATGATGTTTTTCTCAAAGTCTCGTACAAAACAGCCTTCATGTAGTCGCCATTATGGAATTCCACACCCTAACAATATTGTTGGGGTTAATTTCATATTCACAATCATTGACTTTATAGTTGCTAGACTGGAGAATGATGGTCTCATTTTTATTAACATTTAATGTACCTTTGAGTAAATTTTATCCGAAAGTCCAGGGACTCTTGCAATTTCCACAATTGCTCTTGCCAACAAGTTTGCAACTGCAGAGTGTCCTCCAATAAAGTCTTCTAATTCAAATAGAATTTGTTCCATAGTCAATCTATCGTCTCCTGTAGCTTCGTGAAGATGTAAAAGTAAGTTATCTACCAGATCTTCTGGATTCTCTGAGTCCAACTTTTCACTGCGAAAAAAAATAGAAAAATCTTGTAAGAAACTAAACTAAAACTTATCCCATAAAAAGCTCAAGTTTTGAAACTTGAGTATACAGTAATTAAGTCGTAGTAAACTTACTTGTGAACAGGAATAATGCGTTGAAGGACAAAGTTACGAATATACTGACTCATTCGGGACATATTTTTAAAATAGCTCCGATAAAAAGGTGCTAAGATTGGAAGGACATCTGTGGGATGGTTTTGATTAATATCCCAGAAAATATCATCAAAGTAGCGGACAACTGTACTGAATTCCTTATCTTGAGATGAATCAAAATCTTGGGAGGCAAAGAATTCGAAAAAAATGTTTGCACACGCCTCATGAATATGTTTTTTCAATTGAGTTTCAACTGCTCCAAGTTGTAAATCGTTTTCAATGGACTGGATGAGTGCGTCACTTCTTTTATGAACGGCTTCGGTAACACGGTTAGCAAAGATCTTTGTATGGCAAAAACGTCTTGCTAAGGCACGGCGCATCTTTTGGGTATCAGACCAGTCACAGAATGCCAGAGCTGAAACAGAGTTACATAATATATGTTATATTGGGAATCCAGCATAATATATTGATTCACTAGGAAATTTATTGGTCTAACTGTATTTCGAGTTTTTTTTGGAGGGAGGGGGGGGGGACTACAAGTGCTTACTGTAAATACAACAATAAATTCCTAAAGGTTTTCCCACCCTCTTAAATCTGACTAAGGTGAGAATATATTCGAGGAAGTGGAAGAAAACTTGAAATTTCATCGTTTCAGGAAAACAAACAAAAATATTTCCTGGAGGAACTCATACTGTAATTACTGATAGATGCACTGATATACATGCTTATTCTAAGAAGTCCAACCTCATGACATAATGTTATCCAACTAGAGAATGATTTATTCTGGACAAAATTGTGGAATAAAACCAGCCATGAAACCTGCTGGTGACAATCAAAAAATACGGTGGGTCCATATAACGAAAGGCGGGCTACTTTGGGGATTGTAGTGGAATTTTATATTCGTATCTTGTCACCATAATTGTCAGCAGACAATAGACCGACCCGTTAGATATGAAGGTCTTGAAGGTTAAACAAAATGATGTTTTTGTTTTGCAACTGAACCACTTGTAAAAGTTGTTCAAATTATACAATACTGTGCGCAGGTAAGTTTATATGCATTGGTTATATGGGGATTGGAGGTGGTCAAATAGAACTGCCTACACAGCTTAGAACTTTTCGCTGTCGGACTCCTTGAATCTATTATACCTACACAAGTGAACTTGAATATCTTTGGTAGCCCTGATATCTTGGACCAGAACCCTTTCAAAGATTACCTTCAAGTCATAGTAAGTCTTAAAAATTGTTAAGAATGTTCCTCAAGTCATCAATAACAGGCCAACTGCATGCTAAGTGCATCATCTTAGACTCTAACTTTGAGCTACCAATATAACTATATTGACTCAATATCTATTCCCTGGCATACTATTTTACATATTGTACTTGGCGGTGATTATGAGTGACAGACCAGGCAATACCGATATATTCTGGTTTGGTTCTCTTTACCCCGAGCCCCCAAATTTAGGTATGTTGGGAACTTGTCAATAGACACAAAATTAGCCTTAAAAATAATTTAAGAAAAATAGCACTCACAGTTGTCCTTGTCGCCACCGAATAAGACATGATATCGGAGGAAGTCCGCCCGGTTACCAAAATGTGAGCCCTTTGTTACCAGAATTTCCTTCATAATTTCCAGAGAACTGACCACGACCGTAGAGATGGTTCCAAGTTGTAAGGAGTAAATGTCACCATAAATGGCACTTAAGCGAGTCATTTCGACAAAGGGATCACTGGAATAGCCACAACAAACCACATTGTTATTTCCTCATTTAATCTCGTTTCTCTCTCCATGCTTAGCGCGAAATAAAGGGTACAGAAGCTGCAACAATGAAAGGTCCAGACTCCAGACCATGACCAGTCCGACGTTTGAAGGCGAGGGAAGAAAATATTATGTATGCTTCGCTGAGGTCTTTCACATATTTTCTACATAGACCCATGTCTATATAAAGACGTAAAATAATCATGTTTAAAACTATAAAAATGGAAATTTACCCTTGAAGAAGATGTAGATGTCCCAAAAGGGGTAAACGTTTGGGAGACGGAAGAGTATTGAATGGTTTACAGGAATTCTCACTCATTTCCATATTCTTCTTCCTTAATATTTGCTTATGACTCCTGGTTAATTTCATCACTGCCAGGAATACTAGGAATAGGCACGACAACGTAACCCACCAACTCATTAGTCCGTCCATTTCTCGTCTACCTGTCATTCAATATACAGAAACATATTTAGGTAAAACTCAATATTCACATGTGCGTGTTTCTCTATTTAAGTACATATACACAAACGGCTGGAAGAGGCATAAAAGCTATAGAAGGCCCCGTATCTTAAAACCCGTCTGTGTACGTTAACAAATGGAATTTGAGGCCTAGGAAACATGAGAGCGACAACTATCTTAAACTCATTGAAGGACCACGCTGGTTTTTAATTGCATGCATTTGACATAATTTGACAAAAAGCCAACAAACTTGATGCTAATCCAGTCTATGTAATAATCCCTTCTCACCTTTCCTGCTGTTTTAAACAGTACAACTTGTAGGCGATTTCTTTAATACACTAATTTATAGACAAAAGACACTCCTAATTACAGTTTCTCGGAATCCATTACATTTCCAAGTTTTCCCTCGAAAGGCTTAAGTATTAATTCCGCGTCCTTCCCAGTAACACCCACACAAATTATTTAAAACTTTGGATTTCCCTTCTATCATGGAATAAGTATGTACTTAAGTGCAATAATCTAAGCATATTTAAGTAAATTCTTATGTAAATATTTTTGCCACTGAATTAGTACCTTAAAACAAGCTAAATAGCTTCTTCATATCAACAGAGAAAAACTGGGGGAAAAGGATTCTCTTTTCTATTATCCTATACCTTGTGAAAAGTTAACAACAATTTAGTATTTATAATAAATGGTATACACCGTGTAGTAGTAATAACAATTTCTCGATAATTGCGTAAAGTTTCAAAAGTACTGTGATCACTTGTAAAAAAATCAAAACCATCTTCCTGATGGGAAGTGGCAAGTGTACTTGAGACACCTCACTGGAACTTGAATGACTTGATGAAGCAAAGTATTACCTATGACTTGTATGTAGATGAGCCAAGATAGTTAATTGATGGCTCTTGAGAACGTAGTATATATACACTTTGACTGAAAGAGGGGAAGACTTCCTGGCCCGATCTTACTCAATAAAAATTCAGTAGAGAAGGTAAGGTGAGTTGAAAAAAGTTGCTCAGATCAGATGCCAAGTTGGATTGTAATAATTTTTTTCCCTGTATGACCAAGGGAGAGAAAGATATCTGATATGGAAGAATACATATTAGCGTATGAAGGAAATGGTGAGAACTTAAATTTTATCAAAACTTTGGATCAAAGGGGCTTGCTTTAAAACGAAGGAAGCTAAAGACCAGGATGAATATTAATGGACACGATATTATAATACGTACTCATGCCCACCTTCCTCTTCACAACTCATGCTGTATATACACTTGATATTATAAGAACATCAGATCCTTCCAAAACGTAACAACTTGTTATTTTCTTGTTTGTCAATATGCTTTAAGACTAAGAGCTCTGAGTAATTTTATGTCCAGTAATAAAAAAGGGAAGAAATCAAAGAAGATACACGAATTAATGGTTATGATATATAGTACGGGTATAAAAATCCTTGGGGCAAAACGCTGATATCAAAAAATGAAAGTTGTATAAAAGAATACCTTGAGTAATACTAAAAAAAGATATACTGGAAGTCAGATACGTTCAACAAGCACGACAATTATGATAAGTATACTCTAAATATAGTGTCCGGAGACCCAAACTAGTAATTATAACTCAATGAATGATGGCTTGAAACCATGGATTGAAATTCTTCCACCAAGAATTTACATTTACTTTCAATATCAGAACTGACAATTAGAAGAAAAAAATGAAAAGTTTTATAATAATGAAAATACCATACCTGCACAATATAGAGAAGGCAACAACACACGATAATGTTCTTATTGTGAGCCCAACCGGCCTTTTCCTCCTTGAGATTATTTAGGAGTAAAACCACGTCAAAAAAATATTTTTCTAAAATTTGACAAGGATTGAGCAAAATTGATTTTTTTTGTGTAAATTTATCTAATAAAGATATAGATAAACTCTCGGAGAGACTTGAGAATTGGACTGGTGTGGATAAAGGATGGTGTTGTGAATGGTCAAAGATTTGCTTGACTTGAACAGTGACAGCTTTGGAATAAACTATACTTGTCAAGTCTATGATGATTCCCGTTGATGGAATGAGAGTGTTTCTCTACTGCAGGCAAATATTTAAAGGGTCGAAGTGGCCCGAGCCAGACCATATTATTCACCATATAGCTAGTGTTTCTAAAGTTAACCAGTCCTAAGCTGAAAAAGTTCCAAAGTGGGTGAGAAGAAAAGGCCGGGTGCGACTTGAAACACAAGGGCTTTTTTCCTTTCTTCAATCACTCATAATAACACAATAAGTATTATATGAGTTTCATTGGCCAGCTCTATCAACTGGCCATCACCCTACTCACTTCATGTCGTATTTAGCCTATACTATGTGTTTATGACTTGTAGTACCTGCATTAAATTTATATTTTATTCTAGAATTTACCACCTTCCTTCTATATAGCACAATAGGAGTAAACCCATGTTAGACCCACGTATACGTAATGCGACTGTGGCAGAAATTCCGTCTAGTCAAGTAGACTGCAAAGTAGATTAATAAAGTCAAAACAAAATATGCAGAAATCTACAGGGAGGTCGTGTCATAATCCCAAATCCCACCATAAATTCTATGAAAATATTTAATCTGAAAAAAATGAGCATTTCAGCTTCATTTTTTTAAATTGATTTTTTAGGGGGGCCTTATACTGCTAATTGTAATTAACGCCTCGAATACAATGCCTGAATGTTAAAAATGTTATGGAGTACAGTATTGGGCATTTTAATGGATATTTTCATGGCTTATTTAGTTTTAATATAAAACCCATGGAAGATGTAGTAAATGGAAGAAATGTTAAAATTGAACTACATATAGAACTAATTTTGAATGGAAGATAGATGCAACCAATTATTACTGTGTAATTGATCCAGCTTGATATACGCACAGGGTAAATTGAAGTAAAAGCTTGGATGAATTTCCACCCTAATTTTTTAATCCTATGCCTGACAAATTTAATGCTTAAAACGTGTAAGTCCTGTCAAATTATTAGTAATCCTGCAATTAATGATAAGTAAATAGGAATTTTACAGATTGATTCGTCTAAAATGTATCTCAATAAGTATTGCAGTTATTCCTGTCGTCAGAAGCATTATTTTAATCCGTTCTTTCCAAGGAAACGTCGGGATTTTCAGATGCCAGTTTTATTTTAAGTTTAAAAAAATACGATAATAAATATTGACTGACAAATGTTAATTGTCGTCTTCCGTCTAAAGTGCCTAGGATAGGTATATGTAATGCATTTAAATATTTCCTCCTACCTGCCAAACATAATATGTACCTACACATGAACCAAATGTCATTCTGCACAATGTGTTTACCTTAAAACATGGTTGTAAAAGTTCAAAAATACCCCAGTACCAAATCGTTTCTTAAAAATGGCCCACAATTTATTTACGACATGACCAAACAGACGTGTATAGGAATAAAGTCAAGGAGCTAAATACAGGTATGGGTAAAATGGGGGGATTTCTACACTAATTCTACATATTGTCTCATTAGACTGTCTCAAGCTAAAAGTCCTAAGTTTTGGTTTTAGGATATTTCCTTGGAAATTTTTGACCATTTTGCTTTATACTGAATCCTATATACTCTTGACAAGCTTTAGGTCGTACTTATACTTTCCATTTCTTTTCACTGCCATTGCCACAAGGATAATCTATTATTACCTTTACTATATGATGAAGCCATTAAATTCCTCAATGGGTTCAAATGTCAAGTAAATAACCATCTGATTAATGCAGCAGCTAATAAAAATGTTCTCGTCATTAGTATGCACGTAATAGCTAAGTATAGACATGCACTTTTCCAGCCTTGTTTTTGTCGGTGTGTAAGTTCTTTTTTCAAGTTCATTCGATGGTAAATGTAGATACTGAAGGACGAGCCTCTACATGTACCCTTCTCATCAGGTCGCCTTTTCTCAACTCCAACGTCTTTTTTCTCGTTTCTAGCATTTTCATTCAACACTGAACATGCAGTCTTTATTAGCCTGCTATAAAAATGTATAAGTTCCCAGGTTTAAAATCAAATGCTTCACGCCGAATTCCAAAATAGGAAGGAAATAGAAGCTTTTCTTCATATCTTTTTTTTACTTCCACTATATTATAATGTATTATTGTAGATACGATACATTGAGTAAGAATGAGATACAACTTCATGTACATATATATATATATAGTCATCCAGCACTCGCATTTTTAAAGGTCTTGCGTAAGAATCTTCTTTTTAACGTATGCTGCCTAAATGCAGATCTTTAGAACTGGAGATAGTAAAATTTCAGGATACTTTAAAAATCATTCATACTTTCTATATAAGGAACTGCCTATTTATATATGAATGCATAATCAATAGCTCATGAGATTCTTCAATGAAATTATATTGGGAAACAGAAAGGTTGCTTTCACTGGGAGTACATTGATTTGAATATATAAATGTTCTATTCAGTGTGATTTGATAACTGTGACATAATTTATTTATGCTGAAGTAAGCGTTTCTTTTGCAAATCAATAAAAGTCCTGGATGCTGTAAAATATTGTACTTCTCACACACATTTTGTATCAACTGTATCATTTGATGTATGAATGAAACGAGTATTATACAGCTATTGTTAGTGAATATATTAGGAAATTATTTTTAGTCGGACGCTGATAAGCATCTGCGTACGTGTATAGATACACCTTGACACTTGACTACGATTTGAGAGATGAGATGAGAAGTCCTTATTGATTGTTTAACTTCCAAGAAAGTCATGGAAATGTTAACTTCTGTAGTTTCAAGTTTTTTAAAGCAAGTAAATATGTAGACACTAATGTATTTACTTTTCATGGCTCGTTATATTGATTTTAGTTGGTTTACCTTTCATTAAACCAACCTATCAGTTCGTAAGTAAAGTTAACTCATCAATTATTAAATCATTTGAAATCGGTATGGTCTAAACTTTACTAGTATATATGAAGTACCGGAGTAGTTACTCTGTATATGCTAATCAGCTGAAAGATGTGTCATTACGGATGGAGATGTCCATTTATCTGTAATAATTTTTATTGGGAAATCTGGTTCCCAAAAATACTTCAAGGGTATTTGAGGTTTATTATAAAAACATGGAAAGAGTTTGATAGTGAAATAAAAAAAACGTAAATTTACTTCACGTAGGAAAAGTTCTGGTTGTATATGCTTACACTTTTCAAATCTGAATTATTTCCGATGCTTAAATTTAAAGAGCAAACTTACAACTAAATTACTATTGACATAACAGCAAGAAGGGGTGTGTGTTTACCAACAAAAACTATACAAATATGTAGTGGTTATGTCGAAATAACATACATAACTTACCAAACGTCCGTCATTGAACATTATGTAGGCGCTCGGAAAAAAAGATAACATGATCATCTTCAACTAATTCCTACGAGAGTTACGCTATATACAACTTTCCACCCGATTAATAATGGAACCAATAAGATCAATGAAAGCTTGCAATCAACTTTTGGGCTCAGTAAGTTTCATTTCATTCACAACTAGAATCAAATTGGTTACTAATTATTTCCAAGACTGGCTCCTCTTATATAATTGCAGTTTATCTAATTTATCAATCTATCAAGCTCGCTTGAAAAGTTAAATAGATTTTTACTTTTCAATACATGTACGTTCATTTACGTCGAGATCCAGACATTTTACTGGAATAAATATTGTTTTTTAAGCAGCATCTGTACCGGATTTTTAGTGTTTAATTAATTTTTACTTCATGTAATCATATAAATCATGAAGACAGAGGGAAAAACCTAAGTATATGGTACATGCTTATTGTCAGTTACAAATTGAATAATTTGAATGTTTACATTTTATGTTCCTTTTCAACCTTGAGAAAAATTTCTCATGAGGATGTATTTATACAATTCTAACAGCACAGGATAGGTATGGCAAAATGCAAAACATCCAAGCAAAACGAAAGAGCTTCAATGGTACTTCATCTTAATTCGGAACCTTAAAATATTTTGATCTTCAACTACGATTGAAGATTAAATTCTGGATGATATTATTTCCAGCTTCAAAAATTCTTCAGGTTGTACTTACTTGAAAAAAAGTTGAATTGTCATTACGGTTTACGGTCCAGAGGCAATTTTCAGTTGTTAGTCGATAGCAATACTATGTGTTAATTTTGCACCATATAGAGCGATAGAATGGAAGCACAATATTGACAGTATCCTTGAATTTTGCATTGATTACTTATGTATACCTTCTTATTCGGAATTATTTATCTACAGAGTAAGTCTAAATTGTAAGGATTTGCAAGGTGCAAGTCTAGAGTCCGGACCTTGATTATGATGAAGTGTTTAAATTATATTACAGTTACTATTTTTAGCCGAAAGCAAAACAATTTTAGGTTCGTGGGTCAATTTCTGCTAAAACAGACTTTTTTTCATAATCTTTAATCTTCTACACTAAATCCGCTGTTTGTTTAAAGTATTTTTCCCCAGAAGCATTCATGGAGAACAAAAACATGTTAATTATTGCAAACAAATATTTGTATGGAAAAATATTAAGTGAGAGAGAGATTCTTTGTTGATCCAGTGGACATTGCGAAGTAATTCAAAACAGAGTTGGTGTAGTCTCGTCGGACTGTGTAAGGATCATTTTTGTTGATTTTGTGTCTGCAATTGTCAACAAATAACAAATCTGATTCGTAGTAGGAGGAATTCTTTTCATGATACTAAATTATTATACATTGTAATTATACTTGCCTCGAACGCGGGTCTATAAAGTGAGAAGTAAATTGGATGAGTTGATACCAATTAAGTTTCTTTCAGGTTAATATTTACTGTGACTGACAGTTAGCACCACTGTCCTATAGATTTATTTTGAAACTTCTTATGGGAGCGAAGGTTTAGCGTAGGAGCCATTTGGGGAACAGAAAGTTGGCGCTGTCTACAAGTAAATCCAGCATTTCAGAATGGATTACCTTTAATTATTTTATTTTTTAAAAAGACTTTTTCATGTCGCCACAAAAAAATACTTTAAAATATAGGACACCAGGATTAACCTAATTCCATTTGAGAAAATTCTGAAAAGTCGCATTAAAATATAGGTCGCATTGGAGTAGGCCATTTTGGGATTCGCTCTTCTTAGGATTGAATTTTGTCCCCACTGGGCTCCAGCGCCTATAAAGAAGCTTATTTGAAGTTTGTAGTTTTGATGCATCCCCTTGTAGTATTATTATATTGTATTGGTTTGAATGAGGGTGTTATTTACTACCATGGCAGCTCAAAACTTAAAATATTCACTTCAAATTTAGCATTTAAAGTTTTTTATAAAATCAGTTCTGAAAAAATGTGAAGCGACGTTATGGTTTAATGAACATTTCCTTTCCTAATGTAAAAAGAAGAATCAGTCTTACCGCAATTTTGAAAAATTCATTCTGGCCATTAATTGACAGAATTGGCCTTTCTTGACATTAAATGTCAATAAACGATTTACGAGCGACGCTATAGTAATCAGGTAAATCCAGGAGGCCAAGGGTCCTTGGGAAGGTAGAGACCTAATTCTTGCCTTGTCGGTTAGTATTTAACGTCAGTCGTATTTTTTAACGAGCAAATAGTACATGTACAAGCAATACAGCCATCCGCAGGATGCTGATGAGAAGTCTAGTATCATGATCAGTACATTTTTTGCAAGCAAAATAGTAACAATAAATAATTTATTGTTTTTTTGCCAATCTTTGCTATGTACTTTTAATAAAAAATATCCAATCAAAACAGGACGTAATCTACGGCTTACAACATGTAATGTGCATATACGACGGCAATCATCCAAACGATGAAGCTTTTAAAGTAAGTTAGATGTAAAATCTTACCTACTTAAATGTTCATCTTAAATAATGTTTAGTTATCAACAAGAAATTAATTTTCTGGCATCGCTGAAGTACTTTCCGAAGGTAATCTCCGTGGGAAAGAAGGCATATTTTACTTTAGCATGTATATTACACAATATCCTAAATGATTTGACAGCCTGAAAATAATGAAAACTTGATGGCGTTTTAGGATTTAAGACGCATCTGGTTCAATAAAGTGTCATTACTCATTGGGATAGGTTCTCTGGTGTTGGTAACTACTTTTTATCAGATGGAAGTAAAATGAAAACGTCTCTGAAACTAGTGAAAATCCATTTCGTTGCGACAATTTAGCGTGATTCATCGTAAATAATATGTTTTAATGTCATGCCGATGAGAAAATACTGTACTGGCATAAGTTTATTTATTTCCTAGGTTGCTAGTAACTTAGGAAACGAGTAAGTAAAAAGAAAATTGTCTTTACCCATATCGTTATGAAAGGGTCGGTTTTAGAAGACAAGGAAGGCACTGTGGATTCACCATAAAATCCTGTAAATTGGTGCTATCTTCTTTTGAGTTTCTGCTATGCAGAGATTGAGTATAGGTTGGCTGCATATTACATATGGCTGTTTTGTAGAAGGATTTTGTAACAGTTTTTCGGCAGTTTGTTAAGTTTTTCTGATCTGATATTGATTATTGTGAAATAGTCGATCGGCCTTTTGAAGTCAATTATTATAAGCAAGAGTTTACTGGAATCAATTAAGGCATTCTCATTTCTCATTGGAATACGACGTGTTGTTGCCTTTCAGAGTTGCAACGTAAAAAACGCAGATAACAATCATCCTCCTACAGAAGTTCAATAATTGCATTCGAAGGCAAATGAACATCGACTGACCTGATAGAAACTATTTATTTACCTAAAAGAAAACTGGTAAGATAACTATGGTTTACTTTGTTGTCATAATCCACAAATTGACAGATTATATGGTATGGAATCGCATTTGCAGGTGCAAGGTAATCAGAGAACGTGTTCAACATCCAAGCTGAAATGGAGCTCTTATGACTTGTGACGTTATAAGGAAGTATCTAGAACTAGAAGTGTTAATTCAAAATATTTTGAATGCAATATTGACAAACCATTAGCACTTAGCGTTGGAGAGCTCCAAAGAATAATTGAACGCATCAAGATTGATCCGAAGGAATCCAATCATATATCAAATAAGTGGAGTACAAAACTTTTATTTCACCAACGTAATCTTACAGGCAAACAGAAAGTCGAACAGAAATGTAAAGAAGCATTTTGAAATCAAATGATGCAAACAAACCCACAAAAACCACTGCCTTCAATTGCAGTGCAGCTCCCATACGAACAATGTAAATAAAATTTACGTCCCCACAGCAGTTACAGCTTGAGCTTGCGGGTTCTTCATCACCAGTATAACGGAATCCCCTCGAAGGAACATTTTCGAGATGTACCGATCCTTGTTTACTGGCTTCGACTGCAAATTTAAAATACAATCATTAACACAACACTATAGATCCAAATCCAAATTAATTGCGTCCTGGCAGTAGCTTTACACCTGAAAATTGGATCCAACGACTACGTACTAAAACAAATAAGCCAACGCTCTTGCACAAAAATGCTGCGAATCATACCTTCTTTTTCCCTTTACCCTTCTGTGGGTGCTCCGTCCACATTTCCTTGACATTTTCCAGGACCATATTACAATGTCGATCGAATGCCTTTACTCGAGCAAGTAGTTTCTTGTTATTTCGGCAGCTTATCAACACTTGTGTATTATTGTGTACGGATGTAGTCAAAATGGACAATGGTCCGGTGTTGAACTCCTCTTCTTCCCGTTGATGTAACTCCTCCGGAGTCATCTCTGACTTAGGTTTCCTAAAACACACGCCAGACCATAAATTTATTTGCCAAATCACTCTAATCGCGGTCTAAATAAATATTTTATAGTTCAAAACTCAGCATCAAGCAATCACGGCCTCAAATTCGTTTACATAAATAAATATTTTCAGAAATACTAAATACAAACAACAACATTTATAATCCACATTAAACATGAAGGACACAACTCAATAATTGCAATCCATTACATAATATAATATTTAAAAGTGACTTAACAAATCAAGAACTTACGCCAATGTTGACATGTTGAATTCGCCTTAAAATCTACAGATAACTTCGGATGAAAGTAGCAATTTAAACCAGAAATTGATTCCAAAATGTTTCTTTCGGCTTCCCTCAATTTTACTCTCACGTCACATCTAAACCTAACGCAGCGGCTATCCACACAGTATCCACAACCTTTTGCCGAAATATATAAATCACGAAAAAGCTTACGCGATCGAGTTTGAATTCCCACGTTGGGTAAATATATGCTAGCTTTGTAGTTCAACTCAATGGCGAAAGAGGGAGGTGTTTCGAATATTTCCTTGAATTCCGGACTCCATTAGATGGCAGTAATTATCACAGAATGTCCAGGTCTCCAATTTTTTATACATGTCGGTGTCGAGCAATGACAATCGTCTTGTCCACAAAATCAAAAGAAGTATAGCTATAGTGTTTTCGGATGATTCTGGCAGTTGAACATTTTCGAGAAGCCAGAGCTATGCAAATACTGCAAATATTAACAAAATTAAGCAAAGTAATGCAAATAGCATTACGGCGAACAAAAGGTAAGCCGTTATCCATTGATGATTAATCCAATTCATGTTTGCCTGAAAATAGCAGCTTCTGTCGATCTATTGATAATATAAAAAAGTAAGTATCTATATACTATACTCAGAAATAATAACACAGCGTACTGCAACCTGCAACCCATGACCTGTGTACTATGTATACTTTACGTCTGAATAGATGCGATGAAAGACAGAAAAGGGGAGAAAATTGAGAGATTCGCCACTCGAAATTACAGCCATAAATGAAGCCAATATAATGTGCAACCAATTGCGTCATCCAGTACGGATGAGCATCATATGTATTAGGCCAACTTCAGGAGAAACAGTACTGTTGGGCTATTTTTAGGAGACAACAATTCCATCTGTATGCTTGAAGTTCGAAGATGGTACCAGCACCAGAAGTACACAGACAGATACATGATAATTTCAATCCAGGAGTATTCACCTTCCCTTTAGGAATGTCGTCGTTAGGTTAGCTACATACCTTTGGAGAAAAGGTCGAGAAAAACTGCAAAAATTTGGATTTCTGCAAGAAAAAATACATTTTTTCAAAAGTTTACTTAAATATAGCAATGATTAACGCAAAGTAATAATGCACATAAAAATCCAACAGGTACTTACAGTTGTCACAGACGAAAGGAAGAATCGATGGAAAATAATGCCAAAACCGAATTCAGGGTTAGATTGACGTAAAAGTATTTATTACAAAATATAATTACCGGTTTAGGATTAATAAAGAATTTGTTTTACCAAGAAACGGGAAGACTTTTGGTCTCACGCGCAATTATGTACACTCTTATTTAAAACACTTTTATGGCAAATCAGATTCACACAAGTCACAATCATTTTAACTTAAATATCTTTCACGATCATGGGTTGGTTAAAAGGCTCGCGCATAAATACTCATGTATTAGCATTTTAAAGGTGCGAGTTACACGTACAGAATATGTATAGGTGTAGCAATCCTGTAAGAAAATTGATTTTATTTTATGTAGATATTATGATAGGTCAGTCTAAATATTTTCTAAATCGTTATATATTTTAAAATGTTTAGCGCGATTTTGATGTTGCACTTGTGATTGGTACTGGTACTGCTTTGTTCTGACTCAAGTATGAAATTGTAGATCCAAAAATGGAGGTAAAACTCGTATTTTCGTCTATGTTAATAACATTATGATTGAATTTTCGAGCTTATGAAGATACTGGATAGCTTCCATAGTTTCACTTATGCGATTACAGTTCTTCGTGAACTACTGTGTTATTTCACATATTAATAAATTAACAAGTTATCTTTCAGATTCATCAGTTCAGGGGGAGTTAAACTGGAGGCGTTTCAGTTATGTAGCGAAAACAAAATTTCCGATCTGAAGGAATTTTGGTGAAGCGTCGAAGTTGAAAAGCGCACAGTATTTATTCCTGTACAGATGGACAAAAAACAACTTGGACAACGTGTCCTTGAGGAATACTCAAATCTCGCATTTTTTTCTTGTCTTCTAGTAGTCGACCACCGTAGAACCAACGTTGTCGACCTGAGTAAGTTTTAGCAAGTAAACGCTTTCCCTGAGCAACGGTGTCGCAACCCCGAAGGCTAATTTCTGTTTCAGCCCCCGATGATGACAGTCTTACTCGGATCAGATGACTTTCTAAATCTGCAGGATCTTCCGCGACCCCATCCGCTAGAATCAACAAGTACACATCTTATTCGGTCAATGAAATCCGAAGCAGTGGATCACATCTTTTTACAATACTTTTATATGAAAGAATTTACGATCCCATTTGTATACCCGATGTTATAGGCTCCTTTAACGTGCATTCTTCTGTATCCTCGCAAAGAAGATTCAATGGCTTCGAAAGACAGTAGATGGGTACTACGTATTTATTTCCCAGTTCATCATAAGCTTCTGATAATGTTCCTGTGAATTATGACATCGCATACAATGGAAAAATGAATAAGCGTCTCATCAAAAATACATGTAGGCAATTTTTCCCAATCAAACAAAAATTGATTTTTGTAGGTACCATTTGGAATATAGATATTAGCGCCATCGAGAATTGCTTGAGCTAAGGTAAGATCATCTTGTTCAGCTGCAACTACAGCAGCCCGAAGACCATCCCAGATTTCTTTCCGGCCTTCAAATACTGGAGCAGTTTCCCAGAACTCGTCCCGTCGACTATACAGCTGTCCTAAAGTTAGTGGTGTTTCGGATTTCCATTTGACGTTATTTCGGCGAAGTGGTTGATTACGTGCTATGCATAAGTAAATAAATGGTATTATCAGACCACTTGACCTCAGGTATATCATATGCACTGCTCTAATCGATTTCGCCTATTTGATTAGAATCACAAAAATACACACCTCTGGGAGGTCTATCATCTGAACCCTGGCTCCGACGTCTCAGACCCATACAGTTTCCCATGTTTCTCTGTAATGTCAATATTACCATTCAGGATTAGATTAGCAAGTAGGATAAAAAATAGGCATTTCGTGAACCTTGCTGAACAACATATATTACGTACAAAATGTACATTGACACATTGTTACACACCATAAAACAGTAAAGTAGAGAATACGTAAGTAAAACAGACTAAATATAGGCATTATTGCTACCGTCTACGTCTACTGGAGTACTGCTACTGGCAAAGCTGATTGACCCAAATAGTCTACGTAGGGGTACATTACCTACTATAATATCATTTAACATTGAGCAGGCCCGAAGTCAGAAACAATGGTTCAGTAAGTTAAAGTTGGTGTTTATATCCGCAAGTTAGGAACTCTGGTGTTTGATCATCTGTTGCGCTAATTTTTTCTAATTGCCCAGGAATCAGAATTGTTTGCTCGTTCGTTGTATTACAAAAGTTTTAAACTCAGTATAATGTTTGTAGCAAAACAAAAAGGGGTGCTTAAATTTCTTCATTCGCTGGGTTACTCAAGAATAACAACAAATAAGTTGAAGAGATCGGTGATGGCATTGAAATAATCTGCATTATATACAGCCCACATTTATCACTCACACACGCTCACACATATACGGGATCATACGCGATAAACTGTTCCATAAATTGTTCCTTATCCAAAGTTTTAAGACCTGTCCACACACAACTTCAGCTAAATCTTTACACTTCTACAAACGAAATCAACATGACAACACCAAATCACTGCAATAACAAATATTTGGGATTTCGCCCGTGGACACAATGCCACTATTAACACACCTGGTAAACATTTTATCCTGAAGCCTTATCCGATTTTTAAACACTGAAAAATATACGATGAACTTACAATATACAAATTTGATCAAGTTGTAAAATCTATTTCGTAGTTGGTTGTAGGGTTGCGGTTTGCTGATAAATCACATACCAGATACAAAGAGGTTCCCTTTTTTAACAATCCAGTAAAGCTTCTACACGAACTGCTTGACAAATACAAAGGTGAACCTTAGCTCGAAAATGAAATCCAAAATTCACTATGAGAATACGCTATGTTGGCATTACACGAGGGAAACACATTATTCAATGGTGGGTTCCATTTTCTAAAGGCTTATTTTGTAGGCTTAAAGCTTTTACGAAGCCGGTAAATCTGCACAAATCCTGCTTTCTTGACGGGTTCATCATTTCTCCAACGGAAATTTACAACCATCAAGTTAAGTACGTACTAAAGACTCGTTAATTTTTCTTCTCCCGAACATATTCAGCAATTCTTCGATCAGGCAAAGTTTTCAGCAAATCAGCTCAACCAGTGCACATCAACTCCAGTGAAGCCCAATGGAAAATAATGTGGAGACGGTAAACTTCCTGCTGAAAACTACTTGATCAACCTAAAACAAAGAAAATCCAGTTAAACACCACAAATAAATTCACTCAAAACTTGTAATTCTCCATCCCGACGACAAATTTCAATACTAACAATTTATCTACCCACAGATTCACTTCGAATTCAATTTCCGCTCTAACCCACTAACAAAAAACATTTCTATTATCTTAAGTTTAACTACATAGTAAGCGCACAAAATCCTCAACATCATCAAATCTGCATACCCAACCTCGAAACCCACAAAAAATTTTAGTACATACTTACTTCGATTATAATGAAGCTTTTACATCTACCTCACAACAACACCTATATACTCACTATATAGATATATTTTTCAAATCCCTTAATTCCTTATAACCTTTGTTACAATAAATTGGCAAAAAAAACATTAGAAAAGAACCAACCTCACTCAAGAGTCAAAGGTGCAGAAACAATAAATAATACTTGTAAATTAATTTCCTCCTATGCAAACAAACATCTGGCCAAGAAAACACAACAACAAGAACCGGAGTATGATTGCGGTAAAGTAAATATTTTCTCCCACACGCCATTCAACTTTTATAGGAAACAACCACCAACAAACTACAAACATGTGCACAACAGATATTTCATTGCACTATATTCTATACACTACCGTAATTACTTATCATCGATGATAATTAGTATAACATACAAGAACAAAACAGAACCTATAAAAAATCACAACTCCATACTCCAACATTCCAATCAGGAACCTCCAAATCATTAAAGCCCTATTATAATCAATAGACCCACAACGGTCAGACACACTTACCCAGCAAGTAAATATAACAAAAATTTGCACATTGTATTTCCAATCATAACTATATATCTACTAATTTTTCTCCATGCAAAAACCCTATATTAAAACCTAACTTCATAACTGATTCAGCTCGCTCCACAAAACTACACTTTGTAAACAACATATGACAATTATTAGGGTTTCCACGTGTGTATACTTCAACCTAAGCCTCTCTCAACTTATCCTAAATAATACTGAACAAATAGTTATGCCGCAGAAACGTGAAGTTCACTAACGTTACCAGCATTCACTTTTTTAACATTGCAAACCATTTAAAAAATATCAATAAAGGAAATGTTGTGAGAGCAAGGAATAGTCAAATCTCACAGAATTATTATTGTTCAGATTGAAAAACACTTACGTTTTAACAGTTGATGATGAGTTGAAAGAAGCAGGATTTAATTGCAGAAGGTTCATGGTTTTAAAAAATATCTATGCACTTTTATATATATTTAATTCTCACTTTTAATAGTACTATTTCAGTCAGTAGTCTAGTGCATTGATATTATACTCCCTCTCAAGCTCAACACTACTATTTGGTGTATACATAAAATAGTGACCAATAACTTCACATGAAATCAAAGGACGATGCAGTGAAGAGAGAGAGAGAGAGAGAGAGAGATTTTCCGCATCTATTTCTATGTTGCAGTGTACTTATATTGTTCAGCAGTATATAAGCTCACATAGTTATACTGATGCCTTTATACTTCCTCTCTTTCTCTTTTTGAATCTCTTTTTGAATCCCTCAGTCCCTGTTGCTATACAGACTGCACAAACATACTCATTCTACTAAAAACATCCACCTACCTGTTTATAATACCTTCCTACTCCTACTGTTTCTATAGTTCCATCTGTAAAAGCTCCCTCACTATAAGATACAAATATCAAGCATGTATACCTACAAAAATTTAGTTAGACGTGAAGTGAGAAAAATCTTATACACAGATGTGTGTATGCATTATGACTTTTTATTACTATGTTTAATGTACATGGCCCGTCTGTGTCTGGAGTCTGGGACAAGGGAGCTTTTTAATATAAAAACAAGGGAGAAGAGAGAACACTACCTCAATGTCTACACTTGACTTTTTGGAATGGCCTGCTGAAAATGCAAGAAGTATTGTGCATGATTTGACGTCCTAGTACTTTACAGGGAGCTAGAGAGAGAGAAATAATGAGGAAAAACTTGCACATCCATAGTTTAATGTTTGTAACCATTTGTCCCGACATCCATTGGAAGGAATGAGGTTGATGTTTAATATGTGTATAAAGAGATGACAAGTTTAACCTTGGTGGATATAGGTACACATGTACCTTTAGTAATTTCAAGACGCATTTTTTGAAATAATTTTTATTTCAAGAGAGTCCATGCAAACATAAAATTCCTGGAGTTTTAGTAAGAAAATAAGTACATGTATATATACAAAGGAAACAAACGAGATGGGAAATGAAGTCATTCAGATAAATAATAGTATGCATAATATATTAGGATCCTTGGATTTGGTATGGTTCCGCAAATATTTTGCAATATGAGATTTATATGGAGTGATATAAGTATGTATAATAATTGGAGGAAGTATCCGCTGCGCTGTTTATAGAGATAGTAGAAAGGGAAGGGTATGTATTTTTGGATTTGATGATTTGGTTTCTTGGGAAATGGGAAATCATGTAAGGGAAAGAAATGTGTAATTGGAGCAAACTATATAGCTAATGATATAATACGGTATGGGGATTGAGCGTAAAATGTATGTATAGGTGAAAAATAAATCTAGGAATATATTTTGCAGAGATTTCAAACCAACATGCTATTTGCTTGTAATGTAATCTACGTTCTAGGAAAATTTTGAGTTGATTTCAGTTGTTAGAGGAAAGAGAATGTACGTACAGCTATAGGAAGTGGGCGATAAAAAAGCCTTTCTTATGTGAATAGTTCTAGAAGGAGTTTCTATTAAAATGACGAGGATTCAATAAAAGTAGGTATAGGAGCAAGTTTTAGTAAAAAGAGAGGAGGGTGTGGTGATTTGTCACATGTGGGAGCACAGGCGCAAGAAAAGATGTAGCAGAGAGAGAGAGTCAAAACAAAACATTAGCAGCTGCTATAGAGTCAAGTGTGAAAGGGACTTGGGAGGGTTTCTTTCGTGTAGTACAAGAGTGCATATATTCCTGTGTAATTTGAAGCCTATGAAAGGAGTTAGCATTTTAGCAATAATAATTAGCATTATTATTATTGTAAGAAACTAACAAGGGGTAATGGAATTAATATTCACTTGGATGAGTTGGACAACCACGTGAGTTTTTCCATGCTTTCTTTGTCTTGAGAATTTAACCTATGGTAGTGTATAGGGTTTCGTATAGAGTACGAATCATTCCACGTTTATGTCATCCATGGTTTGGCCAATTTGATGAGCAAAAAAATATTATGTTAATTGTATATCTGCTTATATCAGTTCAATTGAAGGCCTGTCAAAGTCGAGCCATGAGTATATATTTCTAGTATAGGAAATCGGAACTAATATTCTAAATCGTGAACTTTGTTTGTCTCTGGTTTAGCATGTCCTCAAGTCAGAATAACGTGAATGCTACAGGATTTGTGGTACACCTCGAACCATTTTCGAGATGCCTTTTTGCTGCTGAGAAATATTTTATACTTTAGCAGTGCTCGGGTTGGTTGTAAGTATACTAACTACGAACTATAACTACAAATCTACAGTCTACAGACGAGAGACTATTTAGTATATATTATACTTTTACGACAGAAGCGCTGGCACTGCCACTGTACGGACTCAACGTCTGGCCTTTTACCTGAGGAGAGAAGTGCGATTGCTTGTTTATGCATGCATATCTATACTTATCACACTCCTATCACTATCACTACTTTACTGCATAGCACATTTTCTACTTAATATGTGGGGAGACTAGACTCACTGCTATAATTTAGAATCTTAAATGTAGCAGTCTTTACTCTTTACACCAATACCACGATACCAGTAGAAGATCCCTCGTGATTTTTTCGTTTTAATTTTCTGTTTCTCCTTGTATATAGTCCAACTAACATATATATTGAGGAGTATGGTACGGCCTCCTAAAAATAGTGCCTAAGCCAAGGATAGTATGAGTGAAAAGTACGGCTTTTCGTATAATGCTCCACACACATTAAGTTAAAAAAGCAAGACACGAGGCTTTGCAGTTTTATATGGAGAAATCTCAGGGATTACTTATTATATACTTATTTGAAGAAGTGAATGCAAATTTTTATCGAATATAATAATAATAATAATAATTATTATTATTTCTTACAGAATAAACAGGATTTATTCTTATTTAATCGTTGACTGATACTCGTTTTTCGTTCTTGTACATACATGATAAGTTTACTACTTCTATTCTACTGGTCGTGATTTTTGAGCTATAGTCGGTGATTCACAAAATTATTTCGGAACTGACTGTATTAGTGTCGACTGAAGAAATCGACTCACTTGTACCACGTTATCTGGATCACTTGTGATAAAAGTGCTGCTATACTCAACTATACTGACGATCAAGCCAATTTATTATTTATTTTTACCCTATATTTGGGGTATCGTTCTTAGCAAGAATTTCTCTCAAGTCTCAACCTCGACCTTTTGTGCTTGCATTAGTAAGTAAACAAATATTATTTACATTAAGGATTTTTTGAATAAAATTTGTCGGTAAATTGGGAATATTTAGACCCACCAACATAGTTCCTAGGAAGGAGTAATGTAAACAGTTAATTATATCATTTAAATTAGCTTTGTAATTTTTCCGTGAACATCCTGCTAGGTTGCTAGTTGCTAACAACGTGTGTGTGTGTGAATCAGACACATATGTACATACTATTATTTTGCGACGATTATTTTTATTCCCTACACGTTGTGTGAGTATAAGTACAGATATTTACTGACAATTTTCAAATAACAATGAACACCCATTCCTTTTACGTTACATCGAACATATTGAATGTTATGAACTTTTTCCAGTGGCTGCCTGAAATACTAAAACATTTTTTTACACTTAGTAAATTGGGACGATTTAACTGCATAATTTTAATGGACGTTATTAAACAAAGGAAAGGAGACTATAGAATTAATCATGGTTTGTTTGACAAAAGCATATATGTAGTAGTTGGGACTTGGGACTACTTGTTGCACAAGGATGAGCTTTATTATTGCTGATAATGAAATAATTCCAATTTATTCTTGCTGTCAGCCCTTTCACGGGATGGTACAAATTATCAATGCTGAATAAATATTTGAAGCCTTTGGCTCTTGTTGGGATTGGGTGGTGGTATGAATGATTCTTTAATACTGATATTTTGTTCAAAAGATCAAGTGCTTATAATTATAATACCTTGTAGGATATAAATTCATAAATTTTCTTGACTTTAGTAAAGATTTAAAACATGTAGCTTATCAGAAGGAATAAAGGAAACATTTAGTATCTTCGTCAACATTAATACACTTAAAGGCATTTTTTGTTGTAGTTTATTTTGTGTAAAATTTCCACTGGATTTATTGTCAACAGTAATGTAAGAAAAAACATGTTTTTTCTGACTCTAGTCCCATCGAGGGTTCAAACTTGGCCTCGGAGTCTCAGGAGGATTAACAGCAGTAGCTCATTAGGTTTTTAAATTCATTCCTCCTGTCTTAAGTAGTCTAGGAATTTTTTGTAACAATAGTTTTGGTTGAATTTTTTCGAACGTATTTTCAAGGTTGTCTTTCCCCTATTTTCTAGCTTAAAATTACAGAAGCATCGGTTATTTTCGACAAGGAATCCGTTCCTCGACTCTGAGACAACAGGACAAATCACATTGTCTCCACGTGCGCCTATTTACCACTTGTAGTTCGTCTTCGCACGCTTCTCTGAAAAAAGACTGACTACGAGGTCATTGCACTAAATGGGGTAGATTGTTGACGACCTAACCCTAATTCTTCTGGAGCGTGTGAGTCCAGGCTTTATTGTTTCAACCCGTGAAGACAACTTGGATGCTTATCTTCAAGTCTTCTAATTTAATCGTGATATAGCGTTGGGATATTTTTCCACGAAATTTTTGTGGAAACCAAAAAAATTGTTCGACATTTCTCTCTTAAAAACTTCAACTGCTGCAGTATCAGTTCGAGATTATTTCCTCTTGAAATCAATGAAGAGGTGACTCCGAATTTATATAAATAATACTGCACGAACTTTCAATAGTTCCGTTGTGTATCATCCACTGAAGCCTTTGGATACTTGCGACCGATTGTTTCATATGGTAAGATTTTTTCTGTTTACTTCTTCAATCTGAAGCTTTTCCCATGTATGTTTGTATTTTCCTATTCCTATCACTGAAGTTATTTTGAGAATTTTTCAGGGATAAAATTGCTCACAAACCATCACCGATCACAGTTTTTAAAGTTTATTCTCGATTGTTTGCAACTTTCAAACAAGGTTGCCACCAATCGCGTCAGTCTTGAAATTTTAAGTATATTGAAGAACTTAACATGTTATTATTTACAGATTTTAGCAATTTGCTTCTAATAGTGGTAGTGGTTGTTAATAGCGCTTAAAAATGTCACCCACCAGTATTTTCGCTTGATTTATGGTGAAAGAAGCACTTTTATTGTCCAAGTTACAACTTTGAGTTTGTCTGCCAATGGTGGTGGGCAAGCTTGAAATAACAATTTCATGGAGCTTAAAACCGCTGCCTCACCATGAACACTATGAATATGGAAAGCTCGCACCTGCAAATTATCTGCTGTGTATGACTTAGCATAAATTACATTGGTTATTTAAATCCATTGAAAAGTTAATAGGGGTTTCTCATCAAGTGAAGTTACGTACATATAGTCATGAGTTGGTATCAACTATCAAGTAAAAGTTTCTTACTTCATGGCACACTCTGCTTAGAAAGGCAGTTACATGCATATATATGTTTCTTTACTAAACTTTATATGCTAAATCTGAAGCATTATATTTTACCTTTTACCTTTGAGCTGGCTTCGTCGATAAATCATCATAACATCTCTTATATGGTTTGGAGAACAATATGTTAATTATGCACAGCCCCATTTTCATTGTCATTGGCCAGAAACGTATTGGCGTAAGATGAGAGGCATCTTTTTGAATGGTTGGGTAGCTGTGCTATTTATACAAATTCATGTTGTCATGAATAGTTGTGCAAGTTATCCAATAAAACCAGAAAATAAACTACTCTGTATGGATCGAGAATAAATCATAAGCTCCAGCTATTGCACGATAAGGATTACTGTGCATACCGTGATGAACGTTTTAGGTTCACCGAACCCGTCGTGAGTGCAATGTAAACTGTAGATATTCCCCATTTTTGTTCACCTCGGAATTGAAATGGTAGGAAAAATTTTCTGGATTTTTCGGAAACTTCGTAAGTATGTGGATTCGCCGTATAATTTGCCTTGTAACGGTATAGTGCTTTCTAATTTTTTTGACTTGTTACAAATAAAGGAATTATCATAATTTCTTTGCTTACCGTCACTTCGTCACATGCTGTTAAATTGTGCCAAAAATTTTTGATCAATAAACGTCGTCATATTAGGATTTTTTAGTCCTGCGAAAGTTGCCAAATTTTCAGGATGAGAGGACAGGGGATGATTGGGTGAAGATTATACATCGTTGAAAGTGCTTGGTGTAACCGTCCTGTGTTTTTGTCATGTGTTGTCGTCATGTGTGTTTTGTTGAATTAACACCACGTTCGTTATTGTATCTTGCCATGAATCGTCGAACAAACCTTAAGACCCGGTCATGGCGTCGGAATTTCTTCAAACAGCTCAGTTCAAGGCAGGACAGTTTCTATTTTTTCAAACACTTGCAGTTTGTAATGTGATAAGGATTTTCCAGCTGGCGAGGAAAATATTGTAGGCGGGAGTGGTTTCTGTAGTTTGGTTATGAGAGCATGAGTGAAATTGCATACTATTGGCATCTCTTTTCTTCTGGTGTTTAGGCAACAAAAGGGTTATGTGTGCTAAAATAATTTATAGCTACATACAAATATGCTAACATTTTGCGGAAATTGATGAGCAATTTTATCTCGGAAATTATGTATGGGGATGCATCTAGAATGAAATGGGAATTATTAAGGAAATTTGTATATACAATTATGTCGCTATATTTTTACAGAATCCTTACCGTCGTGTGGAGGATTATGCCGGCTAATCGTCGTGTATCATCTGATAGATATGGTACCAACATCTATCGACAGCCTCTTCCAGAAGCAGAATCAACTTGCTATGGATTTAGATACAAGAAATGTAATTTATTCCTTTACTACCTCTTGACAATCTTCCTCTTAGGACTTCCAGTACTATTGGGTAAATGGTTCAAGAAGTACAAAGTTCGCATGTTATGCGGAAGAGCACCTTTGAGGAATGCAACTGTGATATTAGTGAAGGTACTTGAACGAATGAATTTATTACAGTTAACCATAAGCAATGAGATAATAACAATTTTTATTAACACTACTCTTATTTCCTGCTTTTGTAAAAGGATGCTGCTAATATAGTGTTGTTGAATTTGTAATGATGCATTCAAATTTGCTTGTTTATCTGCAGGATGAGACCAAAAACTATTTTATTTGTGAAGTCACGGAAGAAAAAATAGAAAACTTGCCGGACTTTACAGTGAATAATTGTCCAAATGAATCTCTCTACGATGCTTCATCTCACTTGTGCACTTCACTGCATAATGTAACGACATTACGGTATTTTGTCTTCCGTTATGAAAAATTTGCCTGGGACGATCGGCAGTCAAAATTCAAAAGGGTTGATGGTTTAGAAAATATCGAACTGAAAAAACTCTCGGAAAATTTTCGTGGACTTTCTCACACTAAACGACAACAACTGTGAGTCATTAGGTTATCTCTATTAATCTATACACTATAAGGTTGTGAAAAGACAACTGAAAAACATAAAAAAGTACATATGAATTTTGAATGAGATATTAAGTACGTGGTTGGCTGAAGTCCAAAAAGTACTCCGTCTGAGAAAGACAAATTTGAAAGGATTTAAGATTTAGGATTTGAAGGAAAAATGTATGAGAATCCGAAGCAGTGAATTCACAGACTTATCCTTTATAAAATGTGGGTACTTACACAGACTTGTTTCACACGAGAAGCAAGTGAGTAACTAAATCAATATCCCATTTTCCCTCGTAGCAAAGGCAGAGTTAATGCATTTTGGACTTTAATCGAAGATATATGTTGTTTAAAAATAAGGTTATTAGTTCAGGTGGTTAATTTTTATATGCAATGATTTCGACATTTAATCCACGCTGATATTCCCAGCGAAATTCATCGACATTAGATATTAATTTTAGTTATTTTGTAGATTTACTTATAGTTACGTATTCAAAAAATGTAAATGCATGACTGTTTGCAGACGAGGAATCTATGGCTCGAACATTATTGATGTAGAAGTTCCTAGCTATGTGAAACTTCTCTTTGAAGAGGTATACAAGCAACTTTTTAAAAAAATTTCCTACTGCAGAAACATCATATATATACAAACATAAATGGGACGTGTAAAAAATGCATTATGACTAATTTTGTTTGTAGGTGCTGAACCCATTTTACTGCTTCCAAGTCCTAAGTGTTATACTCTGGTCATTTGATGAATATTACTACTATGCGTCCTGTGTTGTTGCAATTTCTGCCCTTTCCATTATTGCCTCACTCATTGAGACTCGACGACAGAGTGAAATGCTCAGAGATATGGCTCAAGGAAATGCAGATTTTATTGTTACTGTTCGCCGCTGGGATGGAGGTATAGGATTTGTTGATTATATTGCTGATTATAATTTTTAAATGAATTAACTCGAAAAAATGCACATTTGAAGACAACGCTACCGAATTTGGTGTTAATGAACTTGTTTAATTCAAACGTTTGTAGAAGAAGAGGAAATTAACTGTAGAGACTTAGTACCAGGCGATGTAATGCTCATTCCACCCGAGGGAATTGTTATGCCAGCTGATGCAGTTGTAATACAAGGTTCTTGCATCGTCAACGAAAGCATGTTAACAGGGGAAAGTGTGCCGGTCACAAAATCTGCTTTACAGCCAACTAATGAAATTTATAACGAAGAGTCACATAAACGCCATACCGTTTTCAACGGGACCAGTGTGATTCAAACGAGATTTTATGCTGGAAATAAGGTTAATTTCAGTCTAAATGAGGTATTCTTTTCAACAGTAATGGCATTGGAAACTGCCATGTATACTTTTTTATTACTTTCAGGTTGCTTGCGTCATAGTTAAAACAGGATATTCGACGTTAAAGGGTCAACTTATTCGCTCCATAATTTTCCCCAAGGAGCTCGGTTTTCAATTTTATGTGGATGCTATGAAGTTTGTTGCTATGTTGTTCTGCTTAGCAGCAATAGGCATGACATACTGCATCTATTTGTACATCGAACGGCAAGTAAGGGAACCTGCGGATTAGCTGATTACTATATGTATAATAAGAATTCCAACGCCTAATGTTAATAAATTTTCTCATCGTAGACTTACTGGGGGACAGCATTAGTACGTATATTGGACATTATCACAATTGTAGTCCCTCCTGCCCTTCCCGCTGCCATGACTGTTGGAACATTTTATGCCCAGGCCCGCCTGAAGAAAAAGCAAATCTTTTGCATATCACCTCCTAGAATTGTAAAAATATTGACAAGTTCGATTAAGACCAGTTATAACGAAATTTGTTGAATGAATATTCATTTAAAATTAAATGTTTTGCATTCTAGAATTTCTGTGGAAAGATATCCCTGGTAGCCTTCGACAAAACTGGAACTTTAACTGAAGACGGACTGGATTTCTGGTGTGTAGTTCCCTTTGAAGACGACAAGTCTGATTTTTCAGAGCCCGTTACGGACTTAGCTGCAGAGTCAGATAGATCTCATTATGTCAGATGCTGTGCTTCCTGCCATAGTTTGACTTACATCAATGGGCAGCTTATTGGAGATCCATTGGATGTGAAAATGTTTGCTTCCACGTCATGGGTATGTAGTAGCAAACAGCATTTTAATCAGTTGAAGTGAATAAGAAAACCTCCAGTAGATTGTTATTTTGTTTTTATCTCGAACTTCGTAATAATTAATAATGTCGTCAATTTATTAAGTTTAATGAAAGTAAAAGTTCCTTCCATTGTAAGGATAAATTATGAAAAGCTTAAATACTATGTATTCATTTATAAGGCACTGTTTCATAATTTGTGGTTTTTAATATTGATTAGGAGTTGGAAGAACCTTTAATGAATAAAGGGGATACTCGAAAATTCGACATGCTGATGCCTAATGTTGTTAAAAAGGGTGACACTGAACTTGGCTTACTGCGGGAATTTGAATTTACACCGCAGCTCCAGCGAATGTCGGTTGTTGTGCAGTAAGAACCTTTCTTTACTTACCAGAAAAACTGAATGTTAAAGGCAATAGAAGCAGAGTGAAATTGATAACATTGATCAATTAATAACGTTTTGCTTCCCCCTTCTATTTTGTAGACCCTTGGATTCTGCCATGACATTGTATTGCAAGGGCGCGCCAGAAAGGCTAAGGCCATTGTGCACAAATGAGTTCCCGGAGAGTTTTGATCGAGTGCTGGACTCGTTTACTTTAAAAGGCTACCGAGTGTTAGCTCTTGCGTATAAACAAATAGCACTAAAATGGCACGAAGTTCACCGTGTAGAGAGAGATGAGGTAGAGAAAGACATGACATTTTGTGGATTCCTAGTCATGCAAAACAGTTTAAAATCAGCAACAATGCCGGTCATCAAAGAACTAAATGCTGCAGCCATCCGCTCAGTGATGGTTACGGGAGACAACATGCTGACTGCTCTGAGTGTTGCTCGGGAGTGTGGAATGATTTCCTCGGCCGAGAAGGCAAGCGCTTCTGAGTTGATAGCTTAATCTTGTTGTATAATTGAAGCTAAATGGGAATTGATTGGCAACATGTGTTAACTATTTTTACGATAAATTTTTAATGTAATTTTTAATTCTATAGGTTGTTATCGTTACTGCTAAAGAGGACCGCGGAACACCCGATTTAGAGTTTACTCTTGCCACACAACATTATGAAGTACCGGAGGAGTCTGGGAGCACCGAACTAACTATAAGTCGAAGTTCTGGTAGTGGCAGTGCTCAAAGTATAAGTCACCAGCCTATTTTGACATCAGATACAGAATGCCAAAGTAATGACAACGATCTTGGGGATACTTTAATCGACATGGAGAGATTAGTTCCAATATCAGTCGAAACATTTGCTGCCACGATTTTGGAACTCCAAGATAGCAATTACCACCTCGTTTTGAATGGAAAAACTTGGACCATACTCAATCAGCTATTCCCTGCTAATATTATTGAAAAAATAGTAGCTAAGGGTACAGTCTATGCTAGAATGTCCCCAGAGTGTAAGAGGCAATTAGTGGAGTCATTGCAGGTAAGTTAATCTTTTACATTTGTTTGGAATTTTGAGGCGATACTCAAATTTTAGGAAAGCTATTACAAATTTATCCAACTTGAGTGGATGTTCTGATTTTGTAGAACATCGGATACGTCGTTGCTATGTGTGGTGATGGAGCTAACGATTGTTCAGCTTTAAAAATGGCTCATGTGGGAATCTCATTATCAGATGCCGAGGCATCTGTAGCAGCTCCATTTACTTCTAAAGTCCAAGGTATTTTTAGTATTTCGACGAAAATATCCGAAGCTGAATGAAACTTGGATGAAAAAGTATTGTAAAATTAATTTGACTGATTATCTTCACTTTTAACGTGAACTCACAGATATTTCTAGCGTGCCCCAGTTGATACGTGAGGGTCGCTGTGCGTTGGTGACTAGTTTTGGAATATTTAAGTACATGGCTCTATACAGTATGGTGCAGTTTGTGTCCGTGTTAACTTTATATGCTGTAAGTTAATATTACATTTTTTGTACCAAGTTGCAGGATTTGATAAAATTTGTCTAATTTTTTGACCTTGTTAATCTAAAGCACAAGACTAATTTTGCCGACACTCAGTTTTTGTTCATTGATTTGGGAATCACAACTACAATAGCTGTGGTTATGGGAAGAACTGAACCTCATCCTCGTCTGGTTACAAAAAGGCCGATGGGAAGCTTAATTTCCTTCCAAAACATAGTGTCAATTTTACTGCAGATATTTACTTCCGCTGTGATTCAAGTTGGAGCAATAACACTGTTAAAAACTGAACCTTGGTTTGAACCAGTGCAGCCCAAAACACCAGAAGAAATTATTTTTGAATGTTGGGAAACCACAACTATTTTTTCTGTCAGTGCATTTCAATACCTTATCCTCGCACTTGTATTTTCAAAGGGACCCCCATTTAGAAAACCATTTTATTCAAATGGTAAGTTTTGATTTCAAGATCGGATGTTGTATTTGAGTCTGTTATTTTTTATCCATGTTCTACATTTATACTTTTCAGGTTTGTTCCTCTTGGCCTATGCAACTTTGACCTCCCTTACAATTCTCCTCGCCGTGTACCCAGTGGGGACACTCGCAGAATTTTTCGAATTAAAACCCGTTAGTGACGAAACGACAAATTTCCGGTTGACAATTCTGGCTTTCCCGGTTATCAATATAATTGCGTCCTTATATTTCGAGGTATTTTATTAGTATTAAAATACTGTAGCCTGTAGTAATTGCCTAATTTTGAATTTCATATCGTATCTAATTAATCGCATAGAGGACAATTATTGAATTATTGTACCGATTCTGAACATAAATTTTTAATATTTGAATAGAATGGAGTAGCCACTAGTCGATTCGTGAAGAAGCTTGGAAAATGGATTTGTCGTAAGAAGAAGAGGCATCGTTTCAAGGAATTACTGGAACATCTTGACGAAGATCACACATGGCCTCCAATTAAGAGTTAAAAATTGAAATTACATTCAATTGCAAACTCTTTTCCAATGATCTGTTAATATTTTCGACATCTAAACTATGACGGTGTACAAAGTCTGGAAGGAATATATTTGATTGTTTTCTTTATAAACGATAGCAAGTTATGCTTAACGATAAGAAAACGCTAAACCTTAAGTTTACCGTTGTGTTCAGTTCAAGTTTTCAGTTTACTAAAAAAAACTGAGCAAAAGAATTGTGCAAGGGATAAAATCTAAGTCATGTCCGAGTTTATATAAAGTATTTACAATGCTGGATAAAAAAGAATGTATTGTTCTTTTATTTTGAAAACAAGAGCTAAAACTTCTCCATTTTCTTTAACTTCCGTCTACATTTCTTCCATTTTTGGCTGCGGCTTCACGATTTACATGGACTGCAGTGTCTGTTTTGATAAGCAGTAAATTGTGGATTTATAAATTAGTGTGCTAAAAAAACTGAAAATCGGTTCTTCGGGAGTGCTTGTGTCAGGCTTTAACAAATGCACGTAGTTCTATAAAACTTTTGAGATTATTTATAATAAAGTAGAAGTATTTTAGCCTTTTACATCTTTGTAGTGGGTACATTTTGGCAACGCCTTGTGTACTCTGAATGTTCTCGTCACATATATGGGAAATGAAAAATGAATGAAAGCGGGACAGTTTACTTAATTGCATTTTCAACATCGATATTATTAACTCAACAAAATATCAATAAAATTTCCAGTGCAATATTGAATTTTGCGTGGCTGACTATAGTAATAAATTGTAGCGTGAGCAAATTTATCAAAATGTTGTGTACGAATAAATGCGTGGATGCAATTGCCACTCTGGTTACAACGGCTGTTGTTCTAACTTCTATTACATTTTTTCAGAAGAACTATTTGCACGTTAATCAGGTACAGCTACAAAAATCAATGCTATTATGGATACATAACCGAACTCCAAGGAAACATAAACAATGGGGTTTCCAAACTGGTGATAATACAATAAGGCTGAACATGAAACAGTTGAATTTTCCTTATAACATCAAATATCTTATAATAATTAGACAAAGGAATGGAAACATACTGTACAACGCCAGCCTTATTATAACAAAAAATTCGACGTTAATTATTGCTTCCCTTGTAATTAGCTTTGATACAAGTACGGTCGTGGGTCATTTATTAACGCGAAGTCCTTCAGTGTAACCCCGGCTCCACACAACGGGCACATAGAATCATTTTCTGCCAACCTAAAAAGCAATTCATTTTTCCATATAATAAAAATATCTACGGAATGGACGAAAACATTCGAAGAATGGACGATTCAAAGACTTGTTAAACACCTAGTTTGTCTTACTTTAAAAGCTCTGATCGTATTGCTGGTAATTCACAAGATGGGCAAGCAGTTAAATCTTCCGCAACAATATGTTTTCCCTACGAAAAGAAAAATTGAGAAAATATAATGTCTTTTTTTAAGCAAAGACAAGTGAGCAATATGAAACATTGGACGTACCGACGCAATACAAAAAGGAATATCAGCTCTGCACTCTGGACAATTTAGCTGATAACTTGGCACAGGGTGTTTACAATACGGGCACCCCGTTACTTCATCTTGTGGATCTTCATATTTTGTCTTACCCGACTTCCGAACCATCAACTCAAACTTTTGCTTATATTTTGGGGGTATTGAGGAGCGGTAATCAGGCTTCATAAGAGTATAACATGCATTCATGGCATTTGCTTTCAGTCCCGCCTTCTGGCATTCCACAACTGCTGATGTTAATATTTGAACGGCATCTAAGACGGCAATAAAAATAACAATAATTATTACTTTTTATCCAATTCATAGTCAATTCCTTTTTTCTCCCTGAACTTCAACCATTTTATAGGCTACTGTTTGACTGCGTGTATAGTATGTTAACGAAAGGACCGTCGGCATTCCATAAAGTCTAATCTTCGTCTACAACAATTAACAGTGGCAGTATAATGGACTCAAGGGCATGTGAAAGACATGAAGAGCAGCACCCCCTATTGAAATACATTGCTATGTCTCCATTTTCCAATTTATATACAACCCTCTATATTCTATTACTGCCTTTCTATTACTGATCCGATAAGTTAAAACGCATGTATCGCATGTATGTATACTCTTTCCCTAAGGTAAATTTTAAATTTTAGTTGTTTCATATACACTCTGAAGAGGAACGAAGTTAAGAAAGACAGTTTTGGAAAGGGACAAACACTCGAGTTTAGCCATCTGTAATTGGCAGTAATCTTAGTACTCTTACTCTTTATTACATTGCATTCCATATGGTCTGTACCACAACTAGATTGCTGATTGGTTAAATTGAATGCGGAGGATTCTAGCACCGCGTCTGTGGTTGCAGGAAATGAGATGCGCTCGAGACTGAATCAGAAACCTTGTTCAATTGTGATACTGAGTGCATGCTACATAAGTTTGTACTAGGAACAGGAACATAATTTTACTATATGGTTGGCTGGTTGGCAACGCTTATGGTGTGATGTCATATTAAAAGCATTAAATAGGTTTTGCCTGTGTAATGTGTAAGATTGAGGGAATAACGCGTAATAATATAATAATGGGGAGTAATTAGCAATCAGCATCCCATACTTTTAATGGACACAATAATGTGGGACACGTCGCCACCATGTAGAATTAGCCCGACGTTTTTAAAACTCAGCCTTTACCCTATCCCCGAAAATGGCCATAGAATACAGAATACATACTCCGTAGGTAGAATCTGATAAAATTCAAACAGATGTATGAGGAAATGCTAACATACAACTCTCCCTGTTTATCCTCTAATGTCCCCTAATGCTTAGCGTATTAACGGTATTAGTATTAATGTATTAGTGGTATTAACGGAAGGATTTTTCCCATGGGAATACACTATGTAAGTGGATGTACTATGGTTCAGCTCTGTTCACTTAGAGAGAGCTAAAATTATCAGAAATTGCTATATGAAATTAGAATTTGAATTGGAACTTACGTCCAGGAAACTTGGAAATATTATCACAAATTCGGATCAATAATCTTGCGGCTCTTTCATGATTCTGGAGCACAACATGTCTTCGAACAAGCAGGTAATCATGAACTATCCTGAGAGCTTCTAAAACATCCCTTGGAATTTTAATGTTGCCATTCTTTAACTCTCTGCAGGTCTCAACAAGGACATTATGGGATTCTTTGTAATTTCCTCCATTTTGTTCTTCCCTCGATACTATTAAAGCTGTCTTTGAAGCTTCAACTAACTTCCCAGAACGGATGTAGTATTTTAACAGATATTTTGGATCCTTTGTAAAATTAATTCATAAAAATAAGAACTTCACAATAAAGAAATTCATAAGAAGTATTAACCGTAAGCTGACGGAAGAATATCCGAGAGAAAAATTACTTAATTTAGGATTAAAGTATACCTTTGGCAAACTATCTTTCTCTCCTAGTAAGAAATCGATGAACTGTTTTGAAATGGAATCATTTTTCATTGCTATTGTTGCGTTCGTAAGTACATCCATAAGAATATCTTCATCGATAGTTATGCCACTCTGAGCAGCTCTCATGAGGAGCTTGAATGCCTGTAGGTTAGAAAATGATGAGTAATTGCGCAAATTATAGCCACCGCTAACTTAAATGACAATTAGTGTAGGTTAATTTAGTTTAGATTAATGAACAATACAAACCCTTTGATTGTCTCCACACATGTGAAAATACTTTCCGGCTTTAAAGTTATCTTTAAGCTCTTCAAAATAACCAGCAACTTGTCTTAATCCGTCGCGACATTCTGTGGGAATCGGGCCTCCATTTGCAAATTCTTGTATGATTTCTGCATACAGTTCAGCTTTTCCATTTTTGAAGGCTAAAATTAGGGCATCTTGGAAGCATTTTGAGATTATGAGGAATCGAAGTGCTGTGTCAAGATCTCCATGTTTCTCAAAATAACGGGCTACATGAGTTGCCCCAGTTGTACTGCCGGATAATTTCACAACTCTTATAGCATCATCAGGCTGATCGATGGCTAGATACAATCGTGAAGCATTTTCTGGATCATTGGCTCTGTCATATGCTTTGGCTGCTTCCAACAATTTTCCTTCTGATTCTTTGGCCTGAGGATTATCAGTTAAAAAATTATTAAGTCCTATTGTTTCATGTATTCTAACGTGAGAATGATGCATGCCTTGAAAATTTTTTCTTACTTTCGCATACTGAGCGTGAATTTTTGCAGTGTGTACTAAATTGAGAAATCCTGTGACTTTATCCCATTGTTTTAAGCGAATGTATAAAGATGCAGCTTTGTCATACTGCTTACATAATTCGTAAAGATTTGCAGACTCTTCGTAATGCTGCAAGCAATATAACAGGTAGTTATACATGGAGAAACAAATTTCCAACCGTCCATAGGAACCAGGATTTTATTTACATTACAAATATAATTTACCCTTGATGATTCCAGCAGCTCTGCACATTGTTTAATCAGTGGGAGAGAGTTGGAGTCAATAGCCATATCCACACCACGCTTTACTTGGCCACAACGGATGTAGCAACGGGCAAGTCCAGACTCGCAAGAAACCAGAAACTTTTCATCCTTCATTCCGAATTTTATAGCTATACCATGAGCCTGCTCAAAAAGTTGGAGAGCGTGAATATAGTCGCCCCTAATATAAAAAGATGTTGATTTGAGAATTCGTACTCCAGAAACAATAAAAAAATATGGACTAAGTTTTTGCTGTACTGTTATTTTAATTACGTGAACTCCTCGTTGAGAGCAAATTCTTTTGAGATTATAGGAACTTCATTAGGAGCCATTTTATGCGCAAGTTGTAGTGCAATATCCCACTCTTGAAGATCCCTCCGTAAATTTAAAGCTTCAATTCTATTACTGGATTCTAAGAAATACTTTTCCGCGAGATCGTACTCCTCCAATATTGCAGCTACATGCCCAAATGCTAAACTTCTGTCCTCTTCTTGACTAACCTTATCCAAAGTATGTACCATTGCTAAGTCTCCAAGTTTGTTGTAACATTTCAGAGCTACGGATAAACATTTTTAAATCGTGTGTCAACTATTCCATGGATTATTTTATGATCGATGAAGAGATAACCGTGAAAAAATCAACGCACGAGTTACTGATACACAATTGTAGCATTACCAATTGATAAGTCCATGCAACGTAATGCAGCTTTGCCCAAAACATCCCAGCAATCTAACTCGTCTTGGAGAATACAAAATTCGTAAGCATCATTAAATTTCTTGAGCTTTATAAGTCTTTTAAATTGGTTTATGGGTCCTTCATCATTTTCTAAATCTTCGGGCCTGTCAACGTAAATGGAAGCTGTTTTCATACTTCGACCAGTCACTGATGCTGAGTAAACGATTCCATCTTTTAACCACAATGGTTTCTGATCATTTGAGGCAAATATACGAAATTCTCCAACAAATTCCACTTCCGAGCCGCTTAGAATTTCACGCCAAACTGTGTGAACGTAAACCTTGAGCGTTTGACTGCAGTAAGCAAGGAAAATATGACGGGAAGCATCGTCAATGTCCCATAAAACACCATCACATCTATTCGGAAATGACACTAATGGAGTTATTTTGTCTTGTGACTGCAGCATGGAAACATGAAAGCGAAAGTTAGTGGTTTTTGTCAGCCCATAACGATATACTTCTCTATTTTATAAAATAGTATGTACAGATGTTAAATCACTTACAACGTCAAAATAATAGGCTGTTCCTTGCTTGTCTATCATGACAACATTAACCCCACATCCATCCGGGTAAAATCCTTTAAGACCAGAGTTACTGGGTATTGTCAAAGAATAAATTTCTTTCCAACTTTCCATATGAAAAACTTTCACCTGCCCATTCTGTATAAATCATGTGTTCCAAAAATACTATTTAAACATAAACTACAGGATGATAATTTATTAAAAACCAAAGAATTTAACCTCTCCTCCAAAAATAAGGTAGTCTTTGACCAGAGCATGGGCCGTAATTTTAAATGACTTGGAATCCACCTCAGGGAAAACTTTGACGTCTCTTTCATCCAAACCATCACCGTCAACCTATTAATTGAAAAGGGACCAATGAAGTTCTGAATTACGTGGGTTAAAATAACTTAATTTCCGACAATTCATAAATAAGCACAGAGTGCAAGTTGAATAGTTTTGTGGGTTATTACCAAATGTAAATAAATTTTATCCCCACATCTGGCAGCAGAGTAGTCTATACTGATGGACATGTCAACAATATTAGAATTGTATTCTTTGATTAAAAATGGTGTGCTAGCGGTTTCGTCACTGTCCATGACAGTATAAAAGAAAGCTCGATTGTTAGAGCATGCTGCTAAATGGTATGGTCCGACAGCAATCAAATGGGGCTCAACCTCTAGCTTGACGGAACGTTCAATCAACAGTTGATCATCCTCTTCCACGCAAATGACTAAGTCCGTAAGTGACACCATCTGAACCATATGCGTTGCCGAGGCACCCCCTAACAATGGTACAGAGGTCAAGTACACATGCAAGTCTCCTGTTGTAGTCACAATAGCTAAAAGTTGTCCATCATCACTCCAATGACAACGGATAGAAGATTTAATTTTGCCCTCATCTTCAGCTATATCTGCAACAGCTAGTACCGTTCGAGGATCCGCAGCTTCGTGAATTTGAACGGGATAGTCCCCATAGCATATAGCAAGCTTAAAAAAAATTTTGATTCACATCTACCTTATTGTTTTTGGAAAAAAAGTAGAACTTTCAACGAATATTGTTCGTTACCTTATTGATTTTTGGACACAACGTTGTATAACGCAGAGGGTCGCTCTTCAGTTCCGCTAGAATCAATTCTGTTCCGATCTCTTTATGATGCGAAGATACGAGGACGACAAATCCTGCGGAAAATGACACAAGGATGTACCCATCTCCATGCCAATGATGTGCCACAAGATTTCCATAGCGAGTTTGAAAACCCAGTTCCATCGGGGTGTACTGCGAAGGTTCTTCATACTTCAACATATAAAGTGTCTTTTCTCCAACGATACAACTTACCTGTAAATAATGCAACCACAGAATCAGTTTGATGATAAATGGTGTGATAATCGAGAATTTAAAAATATTTAAAGTAGACTGAAATTTTTCTTACACAGTTATCTAAATTAGGTACACTTTTATCTTCCTTGATTTGCCCGAATTTCAAATCCGTTGGTCTTCCACGTAATTGAACAGTTTTCATGGAGTCTCCGTCAACAGTATTAAGACTAACCAAATTATCTACGGTAGCCAAAGCCAACAGTGAATCGTTAGACCATGAAACATAAGCTATCCTCTTCGTATGTTTCCCCACAATCGGCACTTTTCTGCGAAATGTAAATTTTTGTAAACCCCACTACCTTATTTCATAATTAGATCTAGCTGATGTTACTGCACAAATCATACCTTAATGTCCGATGATTATACACAAGTAGATTTCCTTTACTAGTAGCATACGCAAGAATTTTCCCCGTCCTTGACCAAGCCAGACAGGATCCAGCATCCCTAATATTTGATTCTATTTCTAAAAGCCTTGCACTATGAGATTCCCAGAGCAAAATGCTACTTGTTCCTTCCGCAAGAATTGCTAGGAAATCCCCATCTTCATCCCATGCCATGGCGATGCAGTTTCTAAAATCCCAGTTGTCCCCATTCATGATTTTAATAACATCCCATATCATGATTATTTACCTGAAAAATCTGTTGTCACTCACCCCGTTAATGTTATTTGCTGGTGCAAATGTCCATGACGATTATGTACGTAAACAACTGGGTCGCCATCCGAAACAGACGCTAATAACCCTCCAGATGATTTCTGCCATGAGCATGTAATTGTATTTGATACACTCGACTGATTTCTCAGCGAGAACAATCGCTGAAATATTGAAAAATTATTTATTAAGCCCTTAGTAAATAACTTTACAAGGTAATTAAATATGAATTTTTTAATCGAACAAAAACCAATATAAAGTACACACTTCCTCAAAATAATACTACATTTAGTTTATTGCAATTCCATATTATTCCAAATACCACCGACTGCCGACGTAAATACACCACCTTAAGCCATTTAATATATACATACACGACCACCTTCCAATTCACAAAGATGTACCATCTATTCAGTAATGCGTTATTAATTTAAAAGTAATATTAAATTCTCAACTCACCCTACAACTGGATGTAGCCATAATGATGCAAACCCAAGTAAGTAAGTAAGTAATTAAAATAATAGAACGTTCCTACACCATCCAAATGAATTCACGAACAAACTGTTTTGTATAGTTAAACTTTCTCTCTCAAAGGGCCGTAAGTTTCTCCAATTTCTAAGCAATCGGGACGTGCTTCTCCTGTTAGACCCTCATCATCAAATGCAAAATATTACTTTTTTCTCACTAATATTTTTCATTGGAATTCCTAATATTGACACTACAAAAATAAATGGTACGGTTCTTCCTGCTTTACTTAAATACATGAATAAAAATGTGTTCTTGTCGCCACGTATATGTAAATATATCCAGTAAGTAAAATGTATAAAAGCAAAAAAAACATTCGGCAATTCACATGATGGTTGTCATGGGTACGCTTGGTCAACATTATCCTGCATCACCTTCTAACAAAATTCTCATACCCAGTCCAGCCTAGAATTTGATGAGACCACACTCTTTGTATGGATTTGGCGCATTACGAAAAATTGCCTTGTATTCTTTAAAGCTCTTAAAAGTACTGGGGAGAAAAACTTGGACATTGCATATATTTTAAAGGGGTTCACTAATGATTTTTGGAAATAAAATAATAATTAAAATATAGTTGTTTGTGTGCTTTTAATATTAGTAAATTAAGTGCAAGCATGTTTTACATCAACTTCGTCAAACGGAGGGAACGGTTGCGGATTGTGAGCTGCAGTCTGCAATCTGCAGTGGCAATAATATAGAGTTGACTTTAATATCTGACCATACCACCACACGCTCCAAGACGGATAAGCTGGATGCGTGCCACCTTTGTGAACATTTGAATAAAAGTTGTGGTTATTTGTTTAGAGGAGGTGTTACGGGCGACCTCTAACGTTCAAAGCAAGACTGAGGTAGTGTGAGAGCGGAGCGGAGAGCCGGCCACTCACATTACAGCCATCTTGCCTGTGAAGTTGTTTCTGCCTTGCCGTCAGTTCTCTTTTCATGCCAGTCGGAGTATTGGTCTGGTGGTGTGTGTGGAAATTGTTACAACTTTTAGATTTTTAATCATCTCACCATGGGTAAATATTCACGGGATCCGGAAAATCCGACAAAATCTTGTAAAGCTCGAGGCTCCAACCTTCGAGTTCACTTCAAGGTAAGTTTTTATCAAATTTTAATTAAATTTAAAGAGTCTAACTTTCCGACCATGCTGCAGCATGCTCTTCGTTAGGAATAAGCATGAGGCCTCCGGTAGGCTTGCTTTGTAGCATGGAATTTGTGAGGAAACTTGTGGGAAGCAAATAAGGTATTTTGGAAATTAGGAATGAATTAGTTGTTATAGTATAATATTAACTATTTTTGGAAAATGAGAGGTAGGGAAGGTTGAGGCCTATAGCAATGGTTATGAATGAAGTAGATGGAATTTGTTTTATTAAATGATGGGCTATAGATGAATTCGTGTTTTGAAATTTGATAATGTATTTTATGGCGATTTGTTCGAAAGTAGGAGATGATTGGAGAAGCTGTTAATTGTAACTTGATGAGTTAATTGATGGGAATCCGGGTTGTTTCAGAACACCAGAGAGACAGCTTCGGCTATTAAGCGTATGCCCCTTCGCCGTGCTGTACGCTACTTGAAAAATGTCATCGTAAAGAAGGAATGCGTGCCTTTCCGTAGGTACAATGGTGGCGTGGGAAGGTGTGCTCAGGTAATGGAAAACTCCCTTGTAGTGTTCGCTGTTTTTTCCTTAATTTTTTGGGTCAGTATGAATTGTTCAGGAGGCTAATGTTCAGCTTATTAATTAAATAGGCTAAGCAATGGGGAACCACTCAGGGAAGATGGCCCCAGAAGTCCGCCGAATTTCTCCTGCAGTTGTTAAAAAACGCTGAATCCAATGCTGACATTAAGGGTCTCGATGCCGATCGGTTGGTGATTGAGCATATTCAAGTTAACCGTGCCCCTAAAATGCGCAGAAGAACCTACAGAGCTCACGGTCGTATCAATCGTAAGTGTATATTGTGATTATAATAGAATGAAAATTAGGAAAGAATGGCCATAGGGGAACATGATTCAACTGTTTATTGATCCTCCGCAGCTTACATGAGCAGTCCCTGTCACATTGAAGTGATTTTGTCGGAGAAGGAAGAAGTTGTTGCGAAGGCCAAGGAAGAGGAGCCAATTAAAAAGAAGGTTTCCAAGAAGAAGCTCAACAGACAGAAGATGATGCAAAGGGATTAATTTTCTTATATCTAATATGTCTCGTTGAATAAATAAGGCAAGTTTATGGAACCATATAAAGATTTGCTTTCGTACTGCTGTCAGTTGTTATGATATTTTTTTTATTAGTGAGACTGGCTCACACGTTATAGAACTATCGGCGCTATCAATTTTTTGGAATAGGGAATGGCATCTTAAACCAGCGGTTCTATCAATTTTTTGGAGCAGAAAATGGCATCTTGAGTTGCAGCTACACATGAGTACAACAATTTAGATTTTGTATCGCTAAATGCTACTTAAAACTTAAAAGTATACTGCACTGTGAGCCCATATCGCTCATCTCCATACTAACTTGTAAGTGAAGCTAACAAAAATAGTAACGGGCACGGACTTGCACATCCCGAAGTCTAAATTCTCTCCTCTAATTAAGTGAATCACATACAGTCGTCAGCACTGTTGTAGGTAAATCTAGACTGTTTCACCTGATACGGTCCCATAGTCCCATCAGTCATAGTCAGTTCGGCATAGCACATGCACGGAATGACCGACGTTACCCTCGGTAAAGTTAGTGTGGAAGGATTCAAAACAAATTTTATAATTAGGGTATATCATCTGTAATTTCGATAGCATGGGACTGTAGAACATCACAAAATCAGGGTGTCCGTAATCTGCTGTTTTCATTCGGATCCAGTGTTCAAGGTCTATCTCGGAAAAATCACGTAGTTGCAGGTTCGTCATGTTCAAATCAAGTTCTAATGGTGAGCAAGTGAAAAATTCGATAGTCGCGTTTGGATTGTGGAAGTGTCTAAGTACAATATAGAAATCAATGTAGGGAATACAAGTGGAATACCAGTGAGGAGGAAAATATCAACCATTGTAACATGATAAACGAAAAGTACTTACGTGTATACTGGAACTGAATAGCATGGCATCAAAACCCAGATCAGTGGCCTGCTTAAATGACGTTCGTTCACAGCATCTGAAATATAACCTGTAGCTGGGGCAACTCCACTTAAGTGGTATTTAGAAGAGTAACCAAGCACAACAAAATCGTAGAGAGCAGTGACGACGAGGAATGGCACAACAAATCTAATTAAGATTCATATCATTTTAGGAATTTAAAATTTTTGATAGCATAATAGCAAACGAGTGTATGATCCAAAACTGTACTTACTTATTTACAAAATCCCTGGCTCCAAGCCGGTACCAATAATTCACAATGCTTCCAGACACTATCAGAATGTTGGGAATTACCGGCAACATAAACCTTAATTCCTTGTGTGCAACAAAGCTATTAAAAAGAAGAGTTAAAATTCTTAATTTTATGTTTACGCTATATTTCCTTTTTTGTAACGTATATGAATTACCTATACATCACGACAAAGAAAGCTATCACAGCAAATTCCTGGTAAAGAGGGCCCCCAAAGGTTAGCCTACTCACACCGAACCTCTGAATGTCCCGGAGTAGAACATATAAAAGGACAAAGAAATGCCCTCCAGCAAGTAACACTAAGCAACTACTCATGTACCAATGGAATGGGTGGGTTCCAAACAAAGCGCTTTTGCCCTGAATATAATTGAAATCTATAAAATTCCACCATGTAATCGTAGGTTTTCCGTACATTGAGCTATCTAACACGTAAGTTAGGTGAAGTATACAAAATCTGAAAATGAAGCCAAATAAATAAAGATCAATTTGCTTCTTTGCTGAAAAATCCTGAGTCATTTTAACATAATTATTATTTTTCTTACAAAACGAAATTTTACTGCGTGAGAAACTCACCCTATGAAACAGCACGACAGTAGCATATACGGCCGCCTGGAGAATTCCTTGAGCACTTTGGGCGCAAGCGGAACCCAGTAAACAACAGCGGATGGTCTCATTACAAAATTGAATGCCATTACAACTGTGAACTTGTAAAGCTTATCTGAAATATTTAAGAAACAAGAAGTTACAATCTGAACCATGAAATCCGCTAGAAGAATGTTAAATGAACACCTACAAGTTTCTAAAAGGTACAAGCCAATTAGATTCAATGACATCTCCATGCTGTTAGCCAAAGTTCTTGCACCGCAGTATGTGATGAACCAATTGGAAAAATAGAACCAGCCCACAATGCTGGCTACATCTGACCCATACCTCCGTGAGCAGTACTTTATGAAAAAGAAGTCTCCAACTGCCGTGACGAAAGATTGCTGTAACCTGGGTACAACCATCTACAAATACAAATAAATTGGAAATGAAAATACGAATTCTGATTCTTTCCCACAATCGTCTTGTCGTGAGTTAACTCTTCACTCACCACCATATTTCTGCTGTCAAGACCGTAATGCTTCAAAATCCAGTACGGAATCGCAAGGAAAAATGGGTAGATATAGCTTCTCAGCCCAGTTAGCCACTCCCAAGTTAAATGACCGTAACTAAACAGCAATTTAAGAGTACCGTAACAGTATTCACCTACACAACCACGTGTGTACTAATCAAGCATACAACTTCCAAAAAATACCACGAAACTCTAAAATAACTAATATTTATTGTCCAAACTCACCCAAAAGCAATTTTATGTGCAACTTCAGGGCCTTGCCAGTACTCATCCGGGACAAATTGCGTATCAATCAGAAACACCATCCCCAACCTAAAGATTAGGATCGCTGTGAATAACTTCAACTTCATTCCAAACATGGTTGACAGCCAATTACGTAAACTCCGTCCGTTCTTAGGTACAATGCGTTCAGCCCAATTATTTATACATAGACGACTATACGATCGGTTTCGGTAGACAATAACATTTAACTAGTTCGGATGAATCGTTCTTAAAACCTATATCAGTGATTCTTCAAAACCTGCCGATCAATATATGAAATTACAGAACCATATTACAAATTACCACCATTTTAAACACATTTTTTACCTCTTACAATCGTCTTTTAAGTGCCACTTCCGCAGGAAATGAGAAGCTTTATCGGCTTTATTCCAACTCTGGAACTTCCATTCAACTTCTGCAAAACTGTAAGGGGGAAATATTTTTTCATCATGGTTTGCATCAGTTCATGACACATGACATGTATGTATCACAGTCTCAAGTTACAACAAATGTGTTAAAAATATTACTCAAAACAAAATTAAAATATCCAGTTACGTTTCAAGTGAAGTAGTCGATAAACCTGTAATAGCAGACTTCGCTAAATACAAACTATAGACACTACGTCTTTAACTCTACAACTTAAAAACAAATTTAAAACCTATATTTTAATACATAAATAATAATACTCTTTCACTTTCCCTTCCCGCTTTAAACCGTAAAATAATTTTTACGGGGACACGAAGACATTATAAGCCCGAATGACCGAAATATCATAGCGCAAATTAGCGGGATATTATTTGAATTTTATCTACCAATAGAACAGCGGCATGAAGTCCCGCAGTGTATGAAAAACATCACTTTTTTGGTTTCGTTTGGTCATTTGGTATTTGGTCGTCATCATTAGTTAGTCATCACCACGAAAATAAACGAAAATAAGTGCCAATATAAGTGAGCAGCAATAAAAAACATTAGTCTTCGGATTGCCAAAAAATATTATTTATTGTTAAAGAAAAGATAAATTATATCTGTTGTTGGACATTTCTTTTCAGAAGTCTTCATTCTTGTGGAAGTGGAACTGACTGGACATGTGAATTAAATTCATTATGTGAATTTACTGAATTGAAGAAAAGTTTTGAATGGGGTGATCGTGAAGCATCAGAGTTGACTAGCAAAATAATCGGTTCGAGGGGATTTAATTTTTTTATTTTGAAGAAAAATGTCCGCATTCAGAACGACATTTGGAGCAATTGCTAGCAAAGGTGCTACGAATTGGTTTCCCAAACATATGAACTCAGGTTAGTGAAAGCTATATCAGAGAACTGTTGTACTAATAATTTTGATTGATGAAAATAAAACTTATAGTCAATGAATAAAGTTTCTTTTGTTGGGATTTCATTAATTAAATTTAATATTGGTATAGGCTTGAAGCAGATGCAGGCAAAGCTACGGTCAGTTGATTGCGTAATTGAGATCCACGATGCTCGGATACCTCTGACGGGTCGGCACACGAATTTTGCACATCAAATCATTGGGAATAAGCCACATATTTTGCTGTTGAATAAGAGTGACCTTATAAGTTCGAGTGACGTAAAACGTATCACTAGCTCGTATGAATGTTCGGATGTGAAGAGTCTTCTTTTTACTAGTTTGAAAAATGATAGAGATGAGGGAGTTCGACAGGTAAAGTCCTTTGAACTGCAGGGGTGTCATTGTGGGCTTTGGTTTAACACTAATAATTCAAGTGTTAATAATTTGCTGAATTTTTAAAGTTAGAAGAAATCTTTGATAATGATTTTGAATATTATTGCAGCTTATTCCAACAATGAGAAAATTGGTAGAGGGCTCGGAAAGATATGGTCGATCCAACGTGAAAGAATATCATGCGATGATTGTTGGAATTCCTAATGTGGGAAAATCATCTTTAATCAATATGCTTAGGGCGAAGCATTTGAAGAAAGGTTAGTTAGTGTTTTTTAGGCGTTTCATACTTACCGTTTGTGCTTACACTTCACTTTGATGCTTACTTATTTTCCTGCAAATAACTTTAATACAGGAAGGGCTGTCAAAGTTGGTCCATCGGCGGGTGTAACGAAATGTGTTCACGAGAAGGTAAAAATATGCGAATCACCGCAAATTTTCCTCTTTGACACTCCTGGGATTTTATCACCCAAGACTTCAGATCCCGAATCTGGTTTGAAGCTAGCTGTGTGTGGTAATTTATGTTTCTATTCTTAATTACAAATGTATTTTGGTGGTTCTTAGCAAACCGTGTTTTGCTTCCAAATGTATAAATAAACCATAAACCACCCAACTGTTATGGCAGGAAACCTACCTGATCACCAAGTTGGGGAAACATTTATAGCAGATTACTTGCTGTTCCAAATGAATAAGAAAAAATGCTTTAAGTACGTCAAGTACTTCGGACTGAAGTGTCCTTCGGATTGTATTACAACTGTTTTAAGTGCTGGTGCAGTTAAATTCAATTTCATGAACAAAGTTCGAGCTATGGAGTGTAAGTTGTTCTCTTTTTTAACTCTAATTTTGTTCTTGAGTATTCAGTAATTGTTTTGATTTTGATGGCAGCTGAAGCATACGTTACGAAACCAGATCTAAACCTCGTTGCTTCGCATTTTCTTACCGCATATAGAAAAGGTGAATTGGGAAAACTTGTGTTAGATGAAATAACTACAGCAGCAGCAGTGAAATTCAAGAATAGGAGTGAATTAGATTATGAGGATGAGAATGGTTTTGTTACACAGTCAAGAAGTCTTTCATAGAATTTTATAGTCACTTGCAATTTAGCCTTATGTTTTGAGAAAATTATGTGTGGTATTTGAAATGCCTACTCGTACTAGCACTTCTATATAATCTTTCATTAAAAAAGTAACGATAAAGTGGATGTGATTGTTATTTATCTTCTGCGTACTGCTACGGCACCTGAGAGGGCAATTTTTCCGATTAATTGCCTCCATTAATGCATATTGAAACATGGAAACATGAAAAAGTTGAAGGAGAGTAAATATTGTTGTAACTAACAGGCGTGATCATAGTATCTCTGGATACTTGATGCTTGTTATGCTCATTAATACATTATACATTATTGATTTTTACTATAAAGTCAAGTCCTTTAATTTCGTTTGTATTATTCTAATATTTTAAATCGTTCGGATAAACATTAGCTAATCGAGTTGTGTATAGCCCCAAGGCATGCTCTAACTAACAAACTTACAATCATTCACAATACATACAGCGTTTGTTCCATCGCATCGTGGAACTTCAATAAATTAGTCTTTGCACAATTAAGAGAGACGGGAGAACATGTGGCATTGCAGAGAGTGCATTATTACTGATGCGTCGCACAAAGTCAGTAATTTCGCTCAAAGCATGATCATATCCACGTAAATTTACAACAATGAACTTTTAAAAGCAGAATTTCACTGGTTTTTCCCCCGTTGGGACACACGGCAACCTCCATACTGCCGACTCCTCCTTCTCCCATTTCCTTTCTTATTACTTTTCCGACGATTCCGACCCGCTGCCCCAGCTTTCCCCCCGGATTCTCCAGGAGCAATGACGGACATAGGCAAAGGATTGGAGCAGTCCATGCTTCGAAAAGTTCGCACAGCATTTTTCAACACCTGCAACGTGCCTTTCTGTTAAATATAGTCTTCTTACTAATTTCTAAATACGTAGTGTAGTAAAAGTGGGGTTTTATTACCTTATCTTTACCATTCCAAGGCATTACAAAGGTTACAACACGTTTATCCCCTCTTTTAACACCCATGACAATATAAGGCTGACCGGGTCGGAGCTGATTAGTACAGCAATTATCCTTTGGCTCTAAGTTAAGAGAACGGAGATCTCTTGGCCTTCTGTTGTTTTCCCTTGGCTTGAACGATCTGCCCCTTCTAAACTCGAGAGTTGTGTCTCGAATATTTCTTTTGAACTTCGCCCGAAAAACTATAATTTTAAATCGAATCAAATTTTAGCAATAGGAACAAAAATAATTTAATATTCTTCACATACATGCATTAAAGTATTGAAAACAATATCTAACAACCCACCAAAATCAGAGCGGCAGAAGTTGTCAACAATGTTCTCGCAAGTGTGCGCTTGATGGCAAGCGGGGCATTCTGATTCATCTGCTTGTAAATAACATAGGACAATCAGCAAATTATACAATTATGCAATATTCAGTTCTGTAAATGACAGCATCTTCCCAATTTGGAATCATATGGTTGATATACATAAATCATACCATTTTTATTAGCACTGTTAGCTGCTCCAGGTCTAATACAAAGATCGTGATCTTCAGGGAATTTGTCGCATCTTAACATACTTGGCCACGAATACTTATACGCGAGCATTCGGGGTTCACACCCTTCTTGTACTCCCTGCGCAAAATCACAATTTCTTAAATTTCATTTCTCATAAATGCACAAAATAACATTTATCGGGCATCAATAGAAATATCCTTACTTGACATAGAGATCGGCAAGGGTATATTGGGCTATCCAGGCAAACAGGACTAAAAAGTGAACACAGAAATAGTTGCGTGTCTGGATGACACTGGAGTCCGAGTAATGGAAGCCATGATTTTGCCTGAAATCAATCACGCTCAAAATTATAAAATTATTCTTTACCCGAAAAAAGAACTTTTGAATTGATTCAATATCCTCCTTATTTCAACGTGACTGACAGCTACTGCAAACAAAAATTAAGACTATCCAATACTAGAACATTATCTATAGTATAATTTTTTTCCGGTACACGGCGAATTTTGCAAAGGTAATAATGTCATATGTCATACGCATAAATCATAATCAGAAAAGCAAGCGATTGCATACTTAAGCAAATTAAGTAGCACTACTATGCAGATATGTAGTAGTAACTAACCACGAAGGGAAAGATGAGGAAATGTTTTTTCAGCTGTCCTTTCTCAATAAGTTTGACTATCAGAAACAGTTGGAAAGGTCTATAAGGTTTGTGTTTGAAGTATTTGCATGAGTTTATGTGACTCTTCCAGCCGTTTGATGAGTAAATCCGTCAGTCACAGACTTTTCTTCTTAACCACAACCAAAATCTACATATATGAAAGCTTCATTTGCACGCTTAATATGTGTAGCTGCATTGGAGTCCTCCTGTTCTCATGAAAATACGGATTTAGGTGACTATGGTGTAGGTGTGGGGTAATAAGTTAAATCCTAGTGCAACTTTTAAAACCAAATGATTACATATATTGATGTTTAAGAATACGAGACATGAAGCAGTTTGTCAAAACCTTTTAAATTGCAGTTTGAGGAGCAGATACTAACAATAAGTCAGATTTATGTGAGACCTTGTGACAAACTGTCAAATAAACAAAAACTTAAAATAATCTCTATACATACCCAAAACATTTATCCATATGATGGCAAGGGCTTGAATTTTACAGAACTTATTATTAGAAGTCCATTGTGATATACGACAACGCTATATATTTGCATGCCTTTAGTTATTTACCTACCAATTAACTCCATTTTGTATAGCTATAGGTGACAAGTTAAATCTAAATTTAGTCCCTTCACCTTATAACCGCTTGTTATATATAAGATAAATTCTGTAATGTAAATATTGCGTCGACAATTAATCCTTTCTTAGAGCTTTATCATTTCATCAAAGCAAAGATGTGCACACAAACATGTTGAAAACAAATTAAGTATCTATACTTAAAGCAAAAATAAATTTCCTTTTAATTATAGAAATGCTTCTAAACTGGTTACGTGACAAAATAATAGAAACTAACAGTTTCTACGATGAGGATTATTTTTGGGGATCACTAACAGTGACTATAACCCAAAATACCTCAAAATAGCTACAGACAACGCGTTGTTTTCTTTTAATTGATTACTCCATTTTTATATGCATAAATAAAGCCTCCTATGCTATATTTACTTATACCTACTGCACTGGTACAAAAACAAATTTGTAAGAGTTGAAAATCTTAGTGAATGAAAAAAATCATTAAATTAATGTTTCGAACGTGACCATCCACCGTAGCTTCCCTTACATTAACACAAATCATAGCAAGATTAAGCAAAGGGTCTTCTTTGTACACTTGTGTATTCATATACAAGTCGAATTGTAAAAAAATTCAATCAGTTGCATATAAAAATAATAGCACTCATAAAATATGTATATATAATGAAAATGTCCTTAAAGGACCATGAGTTCTGGCCTTCTTGCTCAGGAGAAGTACCACTGTTCAAATTTTTTCCCATCTAATTGTAAGTTGATCAACGTAAAGCTAATAAAATTCACTTAGATTCCCAAGAGAATGAAAAGGATCTCATGATTTCTCCCACTTTTTTAATTAATCTATAAAAATCACAGCACAGGTTTGAAAAATTCAAAGAACATTTTTACTGGCTGGTTTTCCTTTATTGTATTTTATGTTTATGTCGAAACCTCCTACACAAATATATACATATATAGCATTTGCGAAAATGAATTTAAAAATCAAGAAAATAAAACTAGACGGAGTTTCATATGGGCTATGTTGCTATGCAAATGTATTCAAATGATTTAAGGACACAAAGATTGTGCGAAGAAAAATTAAATGCAGAAGACTATATAAAAGTAATAAAATATAATGAAGGAGTTTCAAATAGCGCTGTGGTAACCACATCTAAACCTTTTTTCGGGTTGCAATTTGTTCTCAATGATAACCTTTTGTATACCTTTTAACTTGAACATGGCTTCAAGAAGCTTATTTATGCTGATGTATACTGTAATAATATATATTGCACTCTATTCTGTAAATATACTATTGACATGTAAATTGTAAGCAAGTGGGGATAACGTTTTAGATTCACAAAAAGAGTTACTACAACTCAAGGAAATGTAACTATATAAAAACAAGACTAAGGGAGCAGCTGTCTGTAATGATTAGATTTGTAAGTAAGTATACGTTGCAAAATGCAATAAATTAATTTAGCACATAAGCGTGCAATTTGACTTGGTAATAAAATATGAAATTTCATCTGTTTATTTACAGACGAAGACGATACCCTTTTTTATACAATCAGTCATCATAGAATCATTGCCTCCACTTATTGTTAGTTGTGGTACTTATCGAAGTATTATGTACGTACAAATAAATTTATAGTTATTACAGATATAACACAAAAAATCACTCTCTATAAAAATTCCAGATTTTAAAAAATATGAAAAATGTTCGAAGATGTGTGACATCAGTCATTATTTAAAAGGAATGGAGAGATAAATAAAATTTCCTTGTCCTTACATGGTAATAAGCTTCTTGAAGAGAGTCGTGACCCAATAGGTTTGGAATCATCATCTTGGTGTAACCAATATCCTTACATAATGTGAAATTTGACGGTATGTCAACACACGTATGGCTATTGCCGTAGGATCCGGAACGGGGCATTGTTTCCCAATCTTCCATCGACGGTGAAAAGAAACTTTGTTCATGACTCAGATGGACACAGATGGTGACCAGAATCACTGGCCAGATTTTACGAATTGATTGTCGACGGAAAGACATATTAAATTGCATGATTGTGAATTGTGATGCGTATAATTTTTTGTGAAGTATAAAAGTTCTGATTCCAACAATTACTATTATTCTTAGTTTTTTTAGTTCCAACAAATCTTGTGAATTCGTCAATTTGAATTATAAACTTCGCTAGAGTGGAATCAGCGGAGAAATTCAGAAAGGTTGTCACACATTTATTTTTTTAGCACATAAAAATGTAAAGTTTAAAAATCTTAAGATCACACCATATCCATAACTTTTTATAAGATACTCTTTGGGTCACAAACGATGTGTGGGTAAAAGCTGGGAAATATAAGGGTGGGCAGACGCCGACAGGAAATCCAATGTAGCTAACAATAGGAAACACATGTCTCCTTTTTATAAGACCAAAACCTCACTGGAATTGTTCCTTCCTCTCCGTTATTACTCCGAAATTACTTACGTGTCTATGAGTAAAAATGATTGTGTATACACATGTAGACCACAAAGTTTATAGAGAGGGTCGACAGAATTGTAACCAGATCCTCCAAACCTCACGTTCCTATCTCAACAGTTCAACTTAGAGTGACTGAAGAAAGGCGAAAGGTAGCTTTTTCTCCAGGCTTTCCATCACTCCACTTGACATGTTATGTCCACCTCTGCCTCTCCAATCTATCCATTTTTATCTCTCTCTCAACTTGATGTGAGTTCAGTTTTCCTCATACGTATACATTATAGTTATTCCATCATCTCTTTACGGTTCCTGTCTCTCATTCCATTCATATTAATGGACCGTCATTGAATGAGCACCACCAGAAGCAGTTTTCCACACATTTTTGCTCACTTTTTTCTCATGCACATCTCGCTCCCCCTTTCTCTTATCATAGCATCCCTATATCTTTGTCTTGTCTTTTATAATGAACCTCATGGGTCACCCTTTGTATAAAGGAAATTCAGTGTTTGAATAATATCTACAATAAAGACAACACAAATATTATTTATAATATGATAATTTTTATAAATATGCCAATTAATTTAAAAATCAATGGACAGGTTGAAACACATAAAGTGGAGGACTGGCGCTGAGATGGAACGCGGGTGGGGAATTTTTTTTATAGATTTAGCTCCGATTTGGTTTATCAAGTTGAGAATCTCAACATTTTTACCTTCCCAACTTGAGAAATCCTCACCTTCCCCCTGATGCGCATCTCTAGTCGTTCATAAATACCATAGGAAAGATTATAAGTCAAAACTTTCTCTCCTCACCTTGTTAAATTCAGTAAAGACCCATCAGTCTGTCAATAATTTCCATGGAGAATAAACATATTTAGGTAGATTATAGTTTACTTATGGCACTTAGTTTACATAATGATAAACATAACGAGGGTGGCCTCTTATACCTGTTGCTCCTCTTCCTTCTTTGGATTATGGTACTTACTGATATTTATGTTTGGACTGGACGCACGAACTCATCCCGAGACATCAAATACATGGATATACTTACGTCTATATATAAGCATATATATAGTACATGGTAATTGTAAACACCAGCACATCAATTTCTTCCTTGTGTATTTTGCTGTCCTGCCTCGAGTCTCCTACTCCTGTCACTACACAGGTGCATTATTTACTCTACCACTCGATCAGCTCACCTCATACTCACCAACTCACCATAGAGAGCACATCCTGGTCCAGTCACTTGGGAATTAACTGCTGGTCGTACCCACACAATTTTCTAGCAAACCTCTTATGTCTCTCTGAGTATGTGCATGTGTACTAATTATTGACGTTTTTTTCAGAAACTTTCATACTCAATTGCATCCATTATTATTCATGACACCATAACTTGTACCATCATCATTTACTCTTGAATTCTTCCTTGTAATTTTTTTAAAAACTATACTGTTTTTATCATATATAGTTAATAGCTACCCAGTAAATCAAATGACTCCATGTTATTTCAACATCCACGAGTATTGCATGACTTGTTAGGAATAATAATTATTACAATGTTTCTTATTTACCAAAGAGACTCTAGCAGGTTTGGTTTTCGTGTAAAAGTTTGAAATTGTGCAGTTTAACATTATTTGTTAATCATATTAGTAAAGGTCATCCAATTCTGTTTTACTGGCACAAATGGCAGTGCATCAATAAAAATGAGGAGGAAAATACTACAACAGAACTATAAAGTTGCTTGCATTAATTATTATTGTGTATATTTCTACCAGACCCCGATTCTCTAATAATGGTTTAAGCTTTAAGCCGACTCTCTTGAAATCCTAATTGTCTCTTTGTGCATATGGGTTGAATGACAAACCAATACGCAAGTATTTTCTCGAATAATAAATAATTCGCACTGAATTCTGTTTATTTAGTTATTTGTATTTACCTCTTATGGTGAGCGTGAATATAGTAATAAAAAAATCTAAGCAAGTTCTTATGTCTTATAAATAAACCTAATAAATAAACCTTTAACAAAGAGCCTGTATGTATACTATTCCCAAAAAAATCTTGAGTGCTCAAGAGTTTATATAGTGCACCCAAGCTGCTGTGTTCCCCTTTTATTCTCTGTACATAGCACCCTTGCCTTGGGTCTCTTTGTAATTTCTGAAAGTAAGCGACAGAACATGTAACAGAACATGTAAGATTTCTCACTCAAATATGACATAAAGACAAAGTGGTTGTATTAACTTCTTGTTTGGGAAAACTGCCATGGAAATAGAACGGTAGAAAAGGGGATCATGCCTATTCTTTAAACTGGACAAAATAAGTGAGAAAATTAGTAAATATGAGTGTGTAGTAGTTGTTATTTATCAAAATATTCAAGTCTCTTCGTCACCTCATTCACATTCAATGGCAGTTTGTTTTGAGTAATAAAAATAGGGTGGCAATAAAAAGACTGGAATGATAATGTTTTTACCTCCAAATGTGCTCACAAACTTTATCATGGTAACTCCATCCATTGTTATTTACAAGAATAATAATAAAATAAATGCTCCTTACTCCAGCTATATACTTAAGACCCGGTGGAGATGTTAACCTGTTGAGAATTATGTTGCGTCTATCCTCTAGTACTTAATTGTAATTTATGACCAATAAACGCATGGGTTATATAACACCTTGTAAAATATCATCATCTCTGATGCAGTTAATCATACGTGCCAGAGCCTAAATCTCAACTTAATGGAATGACTCCACTCCAGCCAAAAAAATAAGTTAGGGATCTTGAAGAACTTTCGAATTTTTTCTAGTTCTCATTAAAATAATACACACATTTGGGCTTCTTTAGATTCTTTGGGGTTGGATTGAATATTATGATGGTAAATTTTAAATATATTTAATGATTTTATTTCCATTTAAAAATTGAACAGATGCATCTCGTGGTAAGTCTAAGTCAATTTTGGGGACGTTGATATTAGAAATGTGTGTACCAATTCATGATAAAATTAAATTAAGTATAATAATATATATCTTGTGTGTCTGTCAAAAATTTTGAATTTAGATGAGCAAAGGAAACCTCACTCACTCATCCAATCAGTTCATGAATCCATTGTAAAGTTGACTCCTCGTCAAGTTAGGCCTTACAACAATACTAATAATTACTATTGTAGGGAGATTATAGAGTCAACCTTTGGCATATTTATGTATTCTAATGTGTGACAACAAAGATCACTAATACCTTGGCCCTTATTGAAGCAAGTGTACACAGTGTGGAGCAAGTGGACCCATTTGTTCCGGTTGATTTAATGTGACACTCAAGATTCTTATCAGGGATCGTATAAATATGTATGTATGCATATACGCATACCAAATGGTACAGTGTACATATACTCAGGGACAGGATTCAGCCGATAGATGTACGTAGATTTATAAGGTGTAAATGTGGGTAGACAACATTGCACCTGAAATGTCAACAATTTTTATTCCACCTGGGCTTGATCCCTAGATGTTTACATCCTTCTGTCAAGAACCATTCACGATCAGTTATTATAAATGTCATTCCTTGGGTCCATCAGGAGGATTTAAACCTTTTCTTTTATTTTCTCTTGTTAGGCTGAATTAACAAATCAGGTAAATGTGAGGATTTATTTTCCTTACGTCTGCCTATAGTACATGACATGTGTTAGACAATCTCATGTAATTTTTCAACTTCCACTATCTATGTACGCGTCAGTGTCAGTCCAAGCTTGCGTTTTATAATAATGAATAACTTTTCTAAAATGATTAAGTTTTGGTACTCACGCATGTGTAGTAAATAATAGTTGAGGTCAAGTTTCAGAGATCATGTCGGATTTTACTTGAAGCAATGGAATAATAATTATAAAGACTCATCCTGACATTTTTATTTACACTTGAAATTTATTTTTTTAAAAGGTATTATTTCAACAAGGCTCCTTTTGTAGGAGAATTCATACTGTAATTAAACCTTAACCATTAACACTATGAAGAAGTATGGGTCATCCTTTAATCAAACATCAAACGCATGATTATATAGGCACGCATTATGTGGAAAATGTTAGAATTGGTTTGGTAGGAAAGACATACAGGTTCAATGAGAGAGTTACATCGTGTCTGATACACATACAGTAAACCTCGATATAGTCACATCGCAAGGGACTGAGAAAAAAACATGGCTATAAAGAGTTTTTACTCAATAAGAGACTTCATGACTATTCAGATTGCATGATTAAAATCATTGCGGGAATAAGCGTGCATTTAAAGCATGACAAAGTACACCATCATTTTCCACTGAATATTCTACGCATGCCAACAATGCGAACCATCGG